>JAODAL010039852.1:0-37559 GCA_025379985.1 Phyllomedusa bahiana
GACAAAACAGAAAACAAATAGATGCACAAGGTCAGATAAGATGAGGTCAAGCTAGGAGGGAACACAGTACTGAAACAAGAAGCAGAGGAATAACCGTAATTCAAGCCGAAGTCAGGAAACAGGAAATCGCTCTCAAAGCACAAGGTATACACATAAGCAAGGACACAGAAGCAATTGCAGACAATGAGTGAACGCAGAGAGAGCTTTAAATACCCTGCCCCAGCCAGGGATAGGCCCAGTTACTTAACCCCCTGAGCTCTCTACTAAACCCTGGCTGAGGGTTCTCCAATAGAAGTCAATGGGTCTGCTCCTGGTCACAAGCTCCTATGCCGATATAGATGCTGGAAAGTATCTCTCTAAATGCTGTTAAGAGTAGCTCAGGCAAGATGGCTGCTCCAATAATCATATACAGAGATAAAAAAAATCTATAATTAGACGATTAAAACAGAAAAGAAGAGAAGGATTTATACCAGTATTTCATTTTACTAAGTAAAAAATATATTAGTAATAGATTTACTTTGATTATTTTAACCTTTGGTTATAACTAAGATACGCCCTGTATTAATTTAGTTGCTCATTTTTATATTTGTTCCTATCTCAGGGCATCCCTTCTATAAACGGATGCCCTGAACTGAACTCCCTATTCCAGATAAAGCCGTACCAATGCTTTGAAGAGAGGTAATATTACATTTCTGTCTCATGTGTCCATGCCTTTTTTAAATACATGATATTATCCTGCTGGCTCTAGAAGCAGCTGATTGACACTGCATGCTGTTATGTAGTCTGTGATCTACAGTTCACAAATCCTTCTCAATGGACTTACCCAGTTTTTCTCCCTTAATAAAGTATCTCAGAAAAGTGAGTACTGTACACCACTCACATTTTTGTAAATATTCTGTCTTTTCATGGGACAACACTGAAGATATGATACTTTGATACAATGTAAAGTAGTCAGTGTACAGCTTGTATAACAGTGTAAATTTGGTGTGCCCTCAAGATAAAGCATCACACAGCCATTAATGTCTAAGCCACAGGCAACAAAAGTCAGTACATCCCCAAATTGTGCCCGATTTGCCATTTACCCTCCACTCGGTTATGTGACTTGTTAGTGTTACAAGGTCTCAGGTGTAAATGGAAATCAGGAGTGTTAAATTTGGTGTTATTGCTCTCACACTCTCTCATACTGGTCACTGGAAATTCAACATGGCCCCTTATGGCAGAGAATTCTCTAAGAATATGGAAAAATAATTATTTCCTACATAAAGATGACATAAGCTATAAGAAGATTGGCAACACCCTGAGACTGAGCTGCAGCATGGTGTCCAAGACCAAACAGTGGTTTAACAAATCAGGTTCCACTCAGAACAGACTTCACCATGGTCAACCAAAGAAATTGAGTGCATGTATATAGCATCATATTCAGAGCTTGTCTTTTCAAAATAGACATATGAGTGCTTCCAGCATTGCTGCAGAGAATAGAGGGGTGGGAGGCCGTTCTATCAGTACTCAGACAATACACCGTACACTGCATCAAATTGGTCTGCATGACTTTCATCCCAGAAGGAAGCCTATTCCAAAGATGATGCAAAAGAAAGCCCGCAAGCAGATTTCTGAAGACAAGTATACTAAGGAAATGGATTACTGGAACCATGTCCTGTGAGTTGATGAGATCAAGATATACTTATTTAGTTCAGATGGTGTCAAGCATGTGTGGTAGCAACCAGGTGAGGAGTACAAAGTCAAGTGTGTCTTGCCAAGCATGGTGGTGGGAGTGTCATGGTTTGGGGCTGCATGAGTGCTGTTGGCTGTGCTGAACTACAATACATTGAGGGAACATTGAATGTCAACATGGACTGTGACATACTGAAGCAGAGCATGATACCCTTCCTTCGGAAACTGGGCCACAGGGCAGTATTCCAACGTGATAACAACCCCAAACACACCTCCATTATGACCACTGCCTTTCTAAAGAAAATAAGGATAGAAATGCTGGACTGGCTAAGCATGTCTCTAAACCTAAACCCTTTTACGTATCAGTGGGGCATTCTCTAATGGAAGGTGAAGGAACGCAAGGCCTCTTACATCCACCATTTCCGTGATGTCGCCATGGAGAAGTGGTTGGGGATTCCAGTGGCTGCAACCTGTAAAGCTCTAGTGAACTCCATGCCCAAGAGAGTTAAGGCAATGCTGGAAAATAATGGTGGCCACACCAAATATTGACACTTTGGACACAATTTGTCTATTTTCATTTAGGAATGTACTAACTTTTGTTGCCAGCAATGTAGACTTTGAGGCTGTGTGTTTAGTTATTTTGAGGGCACACCACATTTACACTGTTATACAAGCTGTACACTGACTGCTTTGCATTATATCAAAGTTTCATATCTTCATTGTTGTCCCATGACAAGATATAATACAGTTTTTTACAAAAATGTTAAGGGTTTACTCACTTTTGTGAGATACTATAGATAGATAGACAGATAGATAGATAGATAGATAGATAGATAGATAGATAGATAGATAGATAGATTTGACTTTTTCTTCTTATATAAACATTTAGGGCGATATGTCTGAAAATAGACGCCGCTACGCTAGTTTTAAGATGCATTAAATCAGTGTAAAGTGCGCCTGAGTGAACAAACCTGTCAAAATTCTGGCGTGTGGTTTACCTTGCGTTGCAAAATTCTTGCGACTATGTAGGCACATTGCATAATTTAGAAGCATAGCGTATAATTGCTAGCATATTTAATGTGCCTACTTTAGGCACATTCAAATATGTTGTGCCTGGAATTTTAAGGGCCCTTTTTGGTGTTTACAGATCATTTATATAAAGAATAAGACAAACAGTTATTTTGGTGCAAAATACATCAAAACAATGGCGCATTCGTATTGGGACATGACACCCTTAAGTCACTCTAGGGGACTTGAACAAATGATCAATAGTACTATATACTGCAATGCTAATGTACATCTCCTACAATACTAATGAAATTTCCCCTTTACAAGGACCGACCCTTATATTTAATCATTTAGAAATTTGTATTTAAGCAGTCTAATTGGCCAAAAGGGCGGGGTCTGCTTTTTGTTAGTCATTGGCGTGTGTGACCTTGCTGTATTAAAGTTGAATGTGTTTGAGAGGGTCAAAAAGGGGCCCTCCTCCATACCCCTAAATGACCCTTGTAAATTACGGGCACAACTTTAAAGGGGTTACATATAGCCCTTAATTTCCCCATAGGAATTAAAGGGGAAATTGTTAAATTCTTTCCGTTTGCTTTGCCTTTCCCTGAATGGGTAAAAGCCCTAAAGATTAAAATCCAATTATAAGACTGTAACGGGTGGGTTTTTGAGCGATTGGTTTGGCATCGAGATCGATGATAGTCGTAGTGGCGCTATCGATAAGGTTTTTCGATGTAAGCACGATTATGGCGATGACCATTAAAGTCATGGGAGGCAACAACCCTTATTTTTAAACCCCCAAAAAAAGGCTGGGAAGTGAAATTAAATCCACAAAGTAAAATGGATACGTGCTACATTTAGGCAAACACTTAGGTTAAAAAAGTCACAAAAAAAAAAGCCAGCCATTTCTACCCCTGTCTTGTACCAGCCTGCCCCTTTAAAAACCTGACCCCCCCCCAAAAATTTTAAAAAGTCCCAAAAGGCAGTATGATTTAAAACTATGTTATTGAACTGGACTTGAATATCCCTGCCCGGGAAGCAGAATGACCCCAAACCTGCTGACCCCCCTTTTTAAAAAGTGCCAAAAAAAGGAGTCTTTCAACCCCCTTTTTTTTAAAGGGAAATTTGGGATTTACCTGTCCTGGGCCACCAGATGGCCCCCCAAAAACCTGCATGACCCCACATTTAAAAAGTGGGAAAAAAGGATCTTTCAACCCTTTTTAGTTAAATGGACATTGACTATCCCTGTCCGGGCCACCATGACCCCCAAACTGCATGACCCCACATTTAAAAAGTCCGGAAAAAGGAGTCTTTAAACCACCATTTTAGTTGAAGGGACTTTTGACTATACCTGTCCGGGCCCAGCATGGCCCAAACTGCTGACCCCCCTTTTAAAAGGGGGGAAGGAGTCTTTAAACCCCATTTTAGTTTATGGACATGATATCCGCCCTGGGCCACAGATGACCCAAAAAACTGCATGACCCCCAATTTAAAAAGTGCCGGAAAAAAAGGAGTCTTTAAACCACATTTTTTTTACTGGACATTGGATACCTGCCCTGGGCCACGCATGACCCAAAAAAACCCTGCATGACCCCACATTTAAAAAGTCCCGGAAAAAGGAGTTTTAAAACACCATTTTAGTTAAAAAGGACATTGACTATATGCCCTGGCCCGCATGAGCCCAAACCTGCTGACCCCCAAATTTAAAAAAGTGGGGAAAAAAAGGGTCTTTCAACCAAACCTTTTTATTTTGGGGAACCCCTGGAAACCTTTTTTGGGGAAAAAAAATTTTAAAAATTTTTTAAAATTGTTCCTGGGGCCACAGAGCCCAAAAACCTGCATCCCCCACATTTAAAAGTGCGGAAAAAAGGAGTCTTTCAACACCTTTTAGTTTCACTGGACATTGATATACCTGTCGGGGGTGGCCCCCCCACCCCCAAAAATTTTTAAAAAAAACCCCCCGGGGAAAACGGGGAAAAATTTACAGTGGGGGTCCCCGGTTAAAAAGGGGGAAAAAAGGGCCAACAAAAATTTTTTTGCTGGGTTTCCCCGGGGTCCCAATCTAAAAATTAAAAACAAAAAAGGATTTTTAAATTTTAAAATTGCCCCTTTGGGGACGCCCCGGGGCAAGGGGGGGAAAACTGCCTTTTTGGGGAAGGGAGAGGAAAGGAAAAAAAAGGGCGGAAGTGGGGTTTAAACCCCACCCTTCCTTGTACCCCGTCATACCTGGGTAGCGCTTGCCTCCTTGGTGTGGACCAATTGAGTTCACTTGGAAATATGGGGGTTAACGCTCTTTTACCCCCAGGTCCCCTTTTCTTGGCATTTTTTTCTCATTTCTCAATGTGCTGGAGGAAATGGTCTCTGTATTTTGTCTTGTCGTGCCCCAACCCCATGTCCTGAAAAAACCTCATCTGGTAAATTTTCTGTACCCCCCTTGTAAATTCAGAGGAATTTTTTTAACAGTATTTTGTAATGCAAGTTTTTTGTACTTTAATTCTGGGAAAAACATTTTTAAAATGGGGGAACCCCCACATGTCTTTGTTTCTTTTTTTTTCATTTTATTAAATGGGTTGTTCAATACAGGGATTGAAAGCTATGTTAAAGATCTTGCAAAAAAAAGTTTTGAAATATGGTCCTTTAAACAGTGCTCCCTTTCCCTGTTTCTGACGACCATCACCTTGACCCACTTTTGACAATTTGAAGAAAAAAGTCGGTTGAAAAAACATTTTTTGAATAGGCCCTGTAGTATAGCTGCATGTCACAGCAAAATCCCCCAAAATTAAAAAGATGCCCCTTGAGCCATTTGGGTCCAATTGTGAAGAAAAAATGTCGTTAGAAAAACTTTTTTTTTTATAATGGACTGTGTATTGCTGCTTTTAAAAGCGCTTGACCCAAAAAATTTTTAAAAGATTCTCACCCACTTTTAAAAAAATTTTTTAGGGGAAATGCACTTAGAAGCCACATTTTGTTCCAAAGGACCTAATTATAGCTGTATCTCACGAACATGACCCCAAAAATTTAAATATGACTTTCAGCCATTTTAAAAAAATTGTGAGGGAAAATGTCTTAGAAGTCCCCTTCTTTTCCAAGGGACCTGATTTTGCTGTATCTCAACCATGCCCTCAAAACCTTTGACAATGGAAAACTTTTAAGATAAAGTGAGAAAAGGGAATACGGTGTTGTCATGAAACCTTGCTGTCTTTTACATTTCCCCCTCACAGCAAAACAGCAAAATGAACTTTTGGGAAAAAAGAGAATAAAAAATTGCAGTAAAAAATGATCTTTTAAAAAAAAGTTTTCAAGAGGACCATTTCTTTTTAAAAAGGATGTAAAGTAGCGGAAAACTAATCGGTGATCGCAATTGGGGGCCACAATATCACGAGATCCTCCCTGATCATCTGATGAAAGAAAAAGACCACATTATTTGTGGAAAGCCGGGGATGCGTTTTTCTGAATGACTCCTCCAGTTTTGGAAGGCGGGGGAAGTGCGAATCAGCCCCTCGACCCTTTTCGCGGGCGTCCAGCCCCGGGTGCTTTTAGAAATTTTCTGGCGACAAGGTTTCTGAATGTGCCGGAAGGGGTTTGTGTCCAGCCTCGTCTTAAGGGCGGCCCACAGATTTCCCCCCGTTTCGCAAACCCCACCTTGCCTGGCACAAGGTTTTGTACCAAGCCAGCCTCGGTTCGTTGTTAGAGCCGTCCAAGCCCCTGAAATGTGGTGGACGGTCTAAGGCAGATTAATTTAACACGGTGGTGTTTGGGAAGTGATGCCACCAGGGACCTTGGGGGGGAAAAAACCCCCACCCATCCCGCGTTTTGAAGAGCGTGCGCCCAGCCGAGAGCCACTCACCCCAGAGAATCACCACTTTACCCGTGAGCTGTTTTTCCCGAGATTAGGGGTTGGCTGTTATAGCATGTGTCGGGGTGAGGGGCTTTTCCCCGGGAAAGATGAGACAAAGGCTTAAATTTTAGATGACATGTGGGCCAGGGGGGACCGGCTTTTTTTGGGAAAGAATGTGTCGGCCTTTTTATTTGGGGGCAGGGGGAGGGCCCCATGGTGGCGGAACCATCTGTGTCACCAGACGGAAAAGGGAACATTTCCCAAAGGCCCCCAAATGGCAATGCGAATTCAGGGTTTTGGCTTTGGGTGGTTTGGGGTTAAGGTTTTTCTGCTCCCCCAAAATGGAAGAAGAAGGTGGTGTAGATGGCGCTGTACGGGTGCAGGTCGTCAAATGGCGGGGAGAAGGGTAGGATGGGTCCTGGTGGTGCTGGTGGTACTCGGGGACGGTGGAGGCTGAAGCAGGGGTGATCTGTCATAAATTGAGAGACTGGGCAGATGAGGAACGTTTGGGGGTGGGGGGGGGGGGGGGAGAAAAGGGTTGACAGTGGTTGGAGGCCCCCGGGTCGGTTGGCTTTTTTGGCCAAATGTCCCCCTTTAAAAAATGATTGCGCATGTGAAATAGAAATGTTGGTGGTGGTTAACCACTTAAATTCTTGCCTCTACTTATGGTTTTTCGGGGAAAAGGCGGCTATGCATGTGGGTGAATCAGAGGCTTGCAAAGAAGGGCCCCCCCCTTGGGGAAAGGGCCTGGACCTTTTTGACGGCGATAAGCGAGGGGGGGGGTTTGCGCTGACGTGGTGGCGGAAAATTTCGCGGATTCTGCGACCGCCCCCTTTCCTTTTTTTTTGGCGGGACCCATATTGACATCCCCCCCGTCTTCCCCCTCTTCCCCTGAAAAACGCCGCAAGAATTCTGCGGAAAGACCAGAGGATCCGCAATGTCGTTCATCATCTCAACCGGTGACTTTTCGTCCTGACTTTTGCTCCAGAACTGGGGTACAAGAAGGGGCCCTGCAAAGGGGTTGCGACCCCCCGGGGTTTTTGCCCCATTGACGGCTTCCTTCACCCCCCTCTGATGCATCAGTAAAACTGGGCGTCCGAGAACTATATATCCTCTTGTCTTTTAAAATGCCCTTTGACCCCAACCGCTTTTGTCATCAAGAGGTTTCAACATGGGGGTTTCCCCAGTGGTGGGTAACGAGTTTACTTTGGGTGCTTCTGTTGGACGGAGGTGATGATGCTGATGAGCATTTTTGGGCCCTGCTGCGAGGCGAGGAGGTAAGACTGTAGATGCAGGGTTTATTAACCCTGAAGGCGATTGGCGAGATGTTCGTTATTAGATTACAGGGGGCCCGACCCAGGATGACAGGCCTGAGGTCCCGCAACTGACGATCGCTGGCATGGGGTTTTCGCCCGCAGGAAGGAGCCCTTCTCTGTACCTCTACCTAAAATACTCACCCCTCTTTGCTGCTTTTCCACGATTTCGCTCATGTTGAAATAAAAAATTTGAGAAAGGGTTTTGGAAAAGTTTTTGGGAAAATTTTTTAAAAGACGGGAAATCAAGCATTTTCAAATCCCTTAATCAAAAAAAAATTGGGATTCAAATTTTAATTTTGGGGGTTTCAACAAATTGGGGCTGGGCAAAAAGTCCAAAAAACACTTATCTGTTATGTTTTGGATAATAAACTGTATTTTTTGCACCCTTTCAATTCCCCTGTGGTGATATAGAAAGTGTTTTAAGATTTTACGTAAAAATGCTGCGTAAAAAAACGGCTGGGGGTTTTCAAAATCAAAAAAAAATAATGTTATGTTTTGTATAAAAAATCGGTATTTTTTGCATTTCAATTCCCTGTGGTGAAAATAGAATTGCTGTTTTAAGATTTGTAGATGTGCTCAATGAACAAGGGGTGGGTGCGAAAAAAATCAAAAAACACGTAATGTTTGTTTTGAAAAATTTAAAGGTATTTTTTGCACCCTTTAATTCACCGTGGTGAAAAATAGAATTTCTGTTTTAAGATTTACGTTTGATGTGCGTCAATAACAGGCTGGGTTCGCAAAAATCAAAAAAACACGTTTTGTATGTTTTGTTTTAACGGGATTTTGGGAACCCAAACAATGTGTGATAAAATTGTTTTTTAAAATTTTGTGAAATGGTTTAATAACAGTGGTGAAGGGAAAAAAAAACCTAATGAAAAGTTTTTGATAATAAAAGGGATTTTGACTAAAAAAACCTGCGTTACGAAAAAAATGTTTTATCCAATATAAATTTTAAAGGGCTGCCAAAAGGAAAAAAAGAAAAAAGGTTATTAAAAAGATATTCACTCAATTCACCTGTTTTGGGGAAATTTTTGTGTTTTTAAGATAGAGTTGTCGTGTGGGGGGCCCCCCCCCCCCCCCGTTGCGTGAATTTAACGGTAATCTGCTTTTAAAACCTAGTAATATTAAATGTTTTTAAATTTAATCTTATAAATTTAAGGATTCAAGCAAAGTAAGGGTTTTTGGGAAAATAATATTTTTGCACTTTTCACGGAGAGCGAGGTTTACCTAGAGACGCTAAGACAAGGCTGGGATACGCTGCATTTAAAAAAAGGGTAGGTTTTTCCAAAATCAAAAAAACACATAGTATTTTAATAAAAACATTTGCTCTTTTAATTATTTTTGGGAAAAAAAGGGGAAGCGGAAAAAAAGGGGCGTCTTTTTTGTTGTGCCAAATTTTTTTTTAAAAAACCCCAAAAGTTTGGTTTTTATATAAAAAACTTGCCATTTCAATTTGTGATAAAAACGTTTAAATAGTAAAGGGTGTCCCCCGAACCCCCTGTTGGTCGGGGAAAACACCCGACCCCGTTTTTTTTGGGCCAAGGTTTTTGGGGGCCCCCCCAATCCTGTTTATATAGGCTTTTAGTTCCCGGGGAGCGCTAAACCCCCTTTCTGCGGGGGCCCCAAAAAATAAACCCTGGTTTTTTTTTTCCGGGTTTTTTCCGGGCTTTAATCACCCCCCGGGGGGTGAATGAATTGGTTTAAAAATTACGGGATCTGTAATTTTTAACCGTGCGGGGGAGTTTTTTTAAAAAGAAACGGATTTTTAAAAAAACCGATTTTTGCACCCCTTTTATACATGTCCCAAATAAATGTTTGAAAAACCCCACGCATCCCCAAGCCAGTAAACTTTTTTTTTGCTTAGGAGACAATTCCATGGGGGTTGCCTTTTAAGGGTACCCTTTTTTTTCTTGCCAATTGAAATTTTGCCAAAGTCAAAAAGGGGGGATTTTTTTTTTTAACTTTTTTGAAAAAAATTTTAATCCGGTAATTTATTTTTTGTTTTAAAAATTTAATGCCTGCTCAGTAAAGTGCTTTCCAAAATCAAACCAAATTTTGAAAAGATTTTGACTTAAAACAAAGTGTGAAATTAAATCGTTTTAAATCCCGGCTGCATGAAACTCTTGCCATGTAAAAAATATGTATGTTTCGAAAAAATTTTTTTTGATTTTATTACCCTGGGTTATAAAAGAAATCTTTATTCTACTATAGTAAAATATTTACAAGGGGTTTTTCCATTGAAAAAACCAGAAATTTTTTTTTAAAAACGTATGGAAAAACCTGTGTGGTTGTTGAGGGGGTTTTGTTTGGGGGGTTTTCAGGGCCGGGCGGGCCGGGAACAAACATGTTATTTTTTTTGTTCGGGTTTTGCGAATAAAAACAGGGGCTTAAAGGGGGAGGGTTTTCTCCGCTAATCCGGGAAAGGGAAAATTTTCCCCCTGGGGGAAAAGTGACGGGACAAAAACAGGACAAAAAAAGGTATTTGTCCTGGCCCCTTGGAAAAACAATAGCTTTTTTAATAGTTTTTAATCCCAAATTCAAAAGTTGTGGAAAAAAGTTCTTTTTAAAGCCCTTTTTTTTCGGGTCCCATTCCCCCCAAATTTTTTCCAAATTTCCTTGTCCCCTTTACGCCTTAAAAATAAATTTATTTTTTAGTTCCCAAAAATTCTTGTCCTAATAATTTTTGCTGTAATTCAGCAAGAGGCTTAGTAGTGACTGCCTCTCTGAGGAGGTAATGCAGCAAAAATTGTACACTCATAGCTTGTGTTGCAAATGTAGAAACACTTTACCAGAAAGAGGTACTTCAAGCTTGTCAGTTACAAGAAACATCCAAGTTCAATATGAACATTGAGAGCCTCAGTTTTTCATATATACTCTATGTAGCAGAAATGAACTTTGGAATAATTCATATAATTCAGTGTTTATCTGTCTCTTAAGGCTCAGAGTACTGCTGATTTGTTTCTGTGTGTCCACTTATATCAACTTGCATCTGTATATAGTGGACATTTCAAAGACATTACCCCTTTTTTGTCAAGGCTTGACAAAGAAGGGTCAATCCATTCGAAATGCTGCACAGGTGTGCATCCTGCTTTCTGCTCAGCTACTACTTGCTATCCAGTTGAACTTGGTAATAGTAGATGGCACGTGGACTTGACGTTCTGAGGACATTTTGCCGAAAATTTGAGTATACCACTATTCTCTATACTTCTTTGTTTATTTTAAAAAGAAATGTGCATATGTCATTAATGTGTATATGACAGTTAACAAATAAAAGAAGAATTAAAGGAAATATATGTTTTATAGTCCACTATAAACAGATACAAGTAGATAAAGAGCCAAGAGGAAGATTTGATGCAGTACTATCTATAGTGGCAATTCACTTAAATGTAAAGAAAAAAGTGCGATCATTATTTTGCTTCCACTTAGATGAAGCCATATTCTTTTATATGATTAAACTATAGATTAGCTACATTTTGTTTAGTCTCCCTTCTCCCAGCTTCCAAAAATTTACCATTGTTAATAACAGACCACACAAAATATTTCACCCTGCGCCATAGTTCCTCTGCCTTTTGATTATCATTGTGCCTCTCAGCACACATCACCTCTCAGTTAAGTCTATGGCACAACGTGACTTGCACTTGCCCATCATAGTTTCCCACCTCAAGTTGTAGTAGGGGAATCCATCCCCCCCTCCAACATCTGGTTAGCCTTCCAGGCAGGTCTGAAGTTAAGTTCTTGAATTCCAACTATCCCTGCTGGTGAGGGTTCAGGCTTAGATCAGGCATGTGTTTCTATTCTGTACACTGCTGTGGCCAATTGGACCAAAGTCGCTTACTGTTACGTCTCCCAGCTTGTTCCAAAGCCTTTACCAGTTTCTTGCAAACTCAGTTACCAAAATTTTTTTCTTGAGGTCAACCATTCGGTCATCACCCCAAAACCAGCACCTAAAATATGCACTTTCCTGCTGCCCAGATCCTGCTAACTACAAGTGAAAAAAAACTCAAGTGAAAAAGAAGTCAAACAATTGTGATGATGTTACTTCCCTGCACACAAAGGTTATCTCTATTGCCTGCTGAATGGTTTGTAAAAGAGACCTATTGTTGACCTCTTTGTTATTGAAGCATTAACTGCTCACTTACAGTTTCATGCAGTTTAAATTGTCATTGCACAAGCCAGAAATGCTCATACTGTTGTCACTATCTAACACAACCCATAACCTGGTCATACAACCAATCACCAATTACCTCAGTCTATTGCATTCCCCTTGTCAACCCCAGCTGACTACCCAATGGCATAATGGGACATGTGGGCAGTTTTATCCTCTGCTATAGAAACTGCAGCAGTGGTACAGTAAATAATCATTACATAATTGATATATCTTAAAATACATATTAGCAATAAACTTTTGCATCTTCTGTAACAAATAGTGGCATATTCAACGTTAAAACACAATACTTATTTAATTTTTTTTTATTTAATAGCAGAAAGAAGGCAATAGGAAACTTTTTAATTGGAGTAAGAACCCCCAAAAAAGTTTCCTATTGCCTTCTTTCTGCTATTAAATAAAAAAAAAATTAAATACTTACCCATCACCACTGTTTTAGCCTCGCTTTCAGGCGTTCACTGCTAATGCCTATTTCGTGGGTCACGAGACCAAGAGCCAATCTCTGGCCTCAGTGGTCACATGCTGTACATGTATACTTGAGACCACTATGGCCAGTGATTGGTCCATATAAGCTCTGAACAAGATGTTATTAGAGAGGGACTGGTGGGAGACACCAGGGTTCTAGCAGTGCTGGAATGCTGTTGACAGTATGGCAGTAGGAGGCATATCAGGAACATACAAATCTCTTATCAAGAGCTGTAGATTAAGAAAATCAGTGAAATTATACACCAAACTCTAAATCTAAAATCTACTTTTTATTATTTACCAATAAAAACATTCACAGTATAAAGCCAAAAAATTACTGCAGCAAAAACCACTACCAAAATGATGATAAATCAACAAGAATATCTGTCCCTCACAGATGTCCCTACACTATCCTGCAGACAGGCTGGGTAATCATCCTGAAAAGGACGGCCCCACCTTTGGAGGCTTGCCCTATTAAATAAGCTAATATCTCCCTGACCTGCTCCAAAGGAATCCATGGCATAAACACATCTGTCAAAATTTTTGTGTATAAAGATACAGATAAACGGCAACACATGTTTGTATTGGTAAGTAATAAAAGGTAGATTTTATATTTAGAGTTTGGTGTATAATTTCAGTGATTTTCAGTAGGAGGCATAGACAATTTTTTATAATTAAAAACCCCTGTAACATTTCTTGATTTTGACTTCAACATTTCTCTCCTCAATTTTCACCCTCTTTACACGTCATATGTTAATAGTGAGCTGACCATAAGTACGAGGAGGTGCGAGAGAGAAATTGAGAAATATTGTACAAATGATAAAAGTCTTTAAATTTGTGTCAGACAAATCCACATATAATTGTACCAACACTGTCCCAATGACGGACAATGCAATCTATAAGGATGCAATTACTGCTTAAATTGTCAAAAAGCAAGACAAATTAGTAATGATATGATAAATCAGCAGATTTATGTAAAATACACATCTGTAATCCTTCAGATGGTGACTGTGTGTCTATAGACCTCGAATGGTCAATTAAAAAACAGGGGTTGCAAATGAAAGAAGTCTTTCAATTTAATATTGCAGAAGCAATTAATAAATCTACACAAAGACATTACCATACATGATGCAGACATTTGTGAAAGTTTTGAGGACAAATGAAATCAATATAATGAAGAGCTAAATCTTCTAAACGTTTAGCATTGAAATTGTGTGAGCCCACCTGCTGCAACAAATCCTGCACTTGTTTTTAATCCCCATCTTCCAAAAGCCATTGCTTGTTTATTTTTTGATCTACATAGACTTATAAGGGCTTGTTTTTTTGTGGTACAAGATGTACTTCTTAACTCTACCATTGACCATACCATGTAATGTACTGGCAACCCCCCAAAATCAGATGTGATTATCTGGATTTGTTCTCTCATTTTGTCTCTCATTGTTGAGGTCTACCTATGATGTAAATTACAGGTTTCTCTCATTCTTTTCAAGTGGGCGAACTTGCACAATTGATGGCTGACTAAATACCTTCTTTCCCCACTGTATGTATATATATATAAATATCTATATATGTATATGTATATATAAATAAATATATATATATATATATATATATATATATATATATATCTATATCTATCTATCTATCTATCTAGACATATGTAGTGACTATATTTGGACAGTTACATCATATATATGTATGGACAATAACAATTTTAAAACTTACTAGAACATCCAGTAGACTGGATGTAGGTACAAATGTAATGGCAGCAGGGCTGGATCATGGTTCCCTAGGCAAAGAAGACATTTAGGATGACATGTATAAATTATGTCGCCCAGATGTCAATTTTATTGCGCACATTAGTAGTGTAAAATGCACCACAATGTATTAACCTGTTCTACTGTGGCGCATTCTAGTTCCACTACAACAAATCAGGTAGACTTTTAACTTGGTCTGCCTGTTCCAGCAGAAATGCACCCAGTTTTGCCGCCCTACAGTCATAAATGTGTAGAATCATGCGGTTGTGGTGCGACACACCACCAGAACGCGCCGACTTCTTAGGCGCATTATAAAATGCCACGAGCACCTCATAATGCACCTAATTTTGGAGTGCAGCTGCTCATACAACTAGAGAACAGGGCTGTGCCAGTTTTTGTGCCAGAAGGACACCAGAATACAGTCCTGTACATACATGTCGCCCTTAGTGCCCCAATCCATGGAATATTGAGCAAGCTCCATACTTCCTTGCACTCTCTTCTTGTCTGGCATGAGTTGGTGCTCTAGGTGATCACCTACATCTGCATATCAGTCATCCTGGCAATGAATACCGGCACTGGCCTCCAATATAGAAAAACCATCCAGGTAGCAACCCTAAGCAAGTATTCCTGTCTTCCTGGCTCATCACAACACTGTTTCTAGCTTCCTGTTTTCAGTCCAAGAGATGTCAGTCATTACTTACTCCTGGTATTCTCTATTTTTGAGTACTAAAGGGGACATGTATGAACGGGGCTGCACCTGAAGTCTGGCGTCTTTTCAGCCCGAAACCCCATTCGCGTTATTTTTAACCAGGCGCACTCCAATATCAGGCGCATTACAGAGCATTTTGTAATGTGCCTGAGATCAGGGGGCGTGCTGGAGACGTGTCACACTACAACCGTACGAAGCCACAAATTTATAGCTTCAGTATGGCAAATCCAGGCGCATTACTGCTGGAACTGGTAAACCACTTTAGAATTGGTTTACCTGAGCCTGAATTGTTGTTTTTTGCGCTAGAATGTGCCTGATTTATGACCCACAGTAGAACAGGTACATAGAATAAAGCGCATTCTACACTACTTTTATGCACAATAAAATTGTCGTCTGGATGCCAAAGATCATACATGTCGCTCTAACAGTCCAGTGTGCACTCCCTGTTGATTGGCAGAATTCATCTAGGAGTTTGAATTATATGAAGACATTGGAGGGCAGGAGATCATTATGGCCACCAGGTTAGAACTTGTGCTGTGCTTTAGGATAGCACAAACCTGCTTTCGTTTACTTTCCTACCTATACATTTTGTAATTCATAAATCAGAAAATAAATTTTCAGTTTTTTAGAATTTTTATGGTTTTAAAAGCAATATGTAAATAATCTATGAAAGCATACATCAAATAAACATGTTACTATATACTGGCAGTAGTATTTGTCACAGACGAAGAAGGCTTAAGTGTAGCGCTGGGAGAGCTCTGCTATATGTGCTGTGCCACAAACTGAATGAAAACAACTGTCTAATAAGGTCATCACAGGTATTATTGAAGAAGAAACATCCACAGCAGTCAATACAATAAAGCAGAATAAAACAGCATCACATGACCCTTCTATTTCTGTTAGTACATCATCCAGTATGGACTGCAATAAAAATGTATACTACAGAGTAGGTTGTGTCACCTGCCACTTGATTCTAATACATAAGGGCATAATTATTTGAAAATAAATTGTTAACTGCCAGGAAAAAGGATTCTGCTGTTTCTCTTGAAGATTAGGAACCATTCTCCTTGATACCTTGCAGCCCTATTCTCTGCTCAGCCAGCTATAGCAGGAGTCATGAGAATAGGGTAAAGTGAAATACAGTCAAAGATGCATTATTAATTTTTTTCACCCACCTTTAAGAAAATTATGGGTGACATGTATGAACGGGGCTACGCCATTTTTGCTTTGAGCCAAACTGTCATAGTCCTGTTCTATAGATGTACGAACCACCATAAGCCAAAACATGGAAGAATTGTACACCAGAAACAACACTTTTGAATGCACCAATGACTGTGCATGTCTCGCCAGAATTTAACAATGCGTCAAAAATGCACTAAACTGCTGTACAAATCAATACTAATTTCAAAGTGGCATGGCAGAAACTACTTTTAGTGTAGAAAGGGACACATTAATAAAATGCTGTGAGTCACTTTCACACATAGGGCCACATGTATGAAAACTGTTAAGGTCTAAAACTCACTTTTTGCCCATAGTTTAATATGGGCAAAAAAGTGAGTTTTAGACCTAAACTCAATTTTTGCCCATAGTTTAATATGGGCAAAACAGTGAGTTTTAGATCTAAACAGTTTATATACATGTGGCCCATAATGTTGGATCATACACTAATAAAAACAGAGGTTGAACTGGCGAGTTGACATCAGGTTCATACATGTCGCCCTATGTGTTTCTCCTTGAAAATATTATTAGTAAAACAAAACACATTTTTATTTTGTTTCTGCAGAAATGAAGCGTTTTCAGGTAAGAAAAATGCAAAAGGAGATTATATTGCTTTGAGATGAAATTAAGAGTTAATTTATTGCTTTTGTTGCATACAGGTATTTACATTTAAACAAAGTCTCGAAGAGTACAAGATTATTTATGAATATGAACACCTTCATACAACTGGTGTTATATAAAATTTCTGAACACAACTTTGGCCTAGAGCCAAATCACTATGACAGGTATACCAGCTCGCCCAGCTGCATCAGTATTATTTCACAAACCCATTAGTCATAAGAATGAGTGTTTAGTAAGACATACAATACTGTACTCACTGCTCAGTTACCACACTGTCTTCTTTTGGCAAGCTGCAGCTGAAGCAACTGCTGTATCCACAACTAGCTGAAGTTCCTAACCTTTTAGAGGTTTCCTATTATATATAATTGCTTGATGTTGAAGTAGTTCTTCTTAAATGGAAAACATGAACTATCAAGTATTTAAATACAAATGTAATTTATTGAAGATTTATCAAATTTTAAATGTAAATATTTTATTAAGTGTTTCTCATGAAACATTAGCATAGTGTGATTTGATAAAAAAAAAGGTCTGTTAAAGAAGGTCAGGCAGAATACATACACAAACGTAGCAGAATGGGCTCTAAAGATTTGATACAGTTGATTACAATATCGCCATTTCTTAACACATCATTGAAAATGTACCAGCTACCAAGAAGTGCAATGATGCAAAAAAAAAGTTAATTTATGTTTGCTATATTTTCATGACATATTTATAGAATAAGCACCTCTCCAAAAACAAAAATCCTACCATTTCTAAATTGTTACCTTTAATAGTTGCCTATTAAAATTAACATATACAAAACCCGCCAATGGAAAGGATATGGCCCTGTTTGATGTAGGGACAATATAGCCGGACACAGTTTATGCATTGATATTATCCTGGATCCCAGGGTGATGAGGATTACCATTGGAAGTTGCAATATATACATTGTTTTATGGATCAACACTAATGAGGACCAGGAACAGGCCTAATGGGGGGTGATGCGTTATACAAATACCACTGTATGCTATGTCTACTGTTTTGTTTGGATGTGTTAATTTTAATAGGCAATTAATAAAGATTACATTAGATTGAGTAGGATTTTCGTTTTTAGAAAGATGTTTAGATATTTGGTCCCTTTAATATACTGTTTTGTTTTTAAGTAGAGAATTAATAGAATAAGACATTAAAGTGTGATAGGTATGGTTACTACCTCTGATATCTGATGGAGACCCTCATTTATTCTGTTGCATTGAGATTCCGAGTACAGCTGAACACACCACTCGACTGTACTCAGAACTTTCAAAAAACAGAATGAAGAATTGTTTTCAAGGGTGACTGACTCTCCGATCTGAACAGACACTTTTGGGGATTACTCCCTAAGTAGGTGCAGGTTCCAGAGGTGGAATCCAGACCTATTACAGTTTGATGGCATATCTTATTGATTTATCATCAGAGTGTGAGATGGGAACACTCCTTTAATAATCAGGATATTTATTCAAAAACATTGTTGCTTATTATAGTTAGTCCTCATGCACACAAGCATGTGTTAGTTTAACCCATAAACCTCTGTGCAGTTCTGTTGTACTTCTATATTCATAGGATTTCTTTATGAATGTGGCATATAAAAGCTGTGGTATTTTCCATCCAATGTTGTAGTACAGAGATGTTTTCCCATTGAAGCATTGCTAGGATTTGCAAGTACCCCCAAAAAAAGCTTCTAAGCAGATTAGAAGAATACATTGCATCACATGTTAAAATACTACTGCTACCAATAGTTAGAGCTCATTATTACTGAAGGTAGATGGTATTATTGAATTCAATTAGAGCTATGAAAATCTTAAAGCAGTTAAATCACAGTGGTGGCTGTAGGCAGATGCCATTTTACCATAGTTACAGTATATATAATAGTATATGAAAGTAATGAATTTGGAAATTTTGTATTAAAAATCAGAGTTCCACCCCCTAGAAATAATTGTATACCTATTTAGATTAAATAGCACTACATTATATGTGTACTTTTTGTCCTTGTCTCCCAAAATAAACACTCTTCAACAATACAATAATCATAAACTTCCCTTGACCACCTAGGAATATTAGATATTGACCTATAATTACCCTAGATCACCATGTAAAAGGTCATAAACAATTAATGGTAAAGGCTATGCATTGTGTGCATTTTATTTATTAAAGCATTCTGCCAATTGGTCTTAGTTAAAAATTTGTCTTTTCAACTGATATGTCTTACGTATAGAGAAAGGGACATACCCATAGGGTGTATATGTATATTACCCGGATTTATTTGTAAACCTTTAAGGGTTCGATTAACAATTTAATTCTAAACAAGCCAATCCATGGCGAACTCATGTTAGGAAATTTTAAAATTTGTTTAGGACAACTCCCTTTTAAAGAACAAAATTTTGGGAAGGGGTTTAGTCCTTTAAGTGCATGGTTTTTTTTCCCAAAGTAGTCGAAATTTAAAATTGCTGATCCCTGGGAAAATTTTCAAAAGTCACAACAGTTTCAGGGTTAACCCGAAAATGGTCCGCGAAAAAGAAAAACATCCAGTGGACCATCCCGGTGGCAGAAATCCCTTGTTGGATGCCTAGAGTTCAAATTAAATGGGCAAAACTGGTTCGGGAAAAAACTGAAAGAAAGGCCCAACAGGGAGACACCAAAGAGCCACCCGTTACAACCAATAAAAGGCAAGCATTTGAACGCCAGTTGGCCGGCTTTTAGGCAACTACCACGAAGACCCCACCGGTGCCCCTCTTGCAAAACGAGGAAACAGGGCCCAATAAATTGGGGCCCCAAAAGTGGACGTTGGAAGAGGAAAAACTTGCCCCCTTTTTTCCCATTTCCCCGGCCCCCGGCGACCCATTCCCGGTGAACTCAAGTATTTGCCCCAGAAAATAAAAAAAATGGGTCCATCCTTTTCCTTGTTTTTTTAACTCGGGTGGGGTTTTCAAGGTGAATATCCCCTTCACCTTTGGGCCCTTGGTAACCATATGACAAAATTTTCCCAACAACCTTTAAATTTTTATGCCCCCACAAAATTATGATGCAGTTTTGACAAAAGGGTTCCAAACCTTACAAACAGGTTAACCTAATAAATGGCCTAATAAAATTCCCTTAAAATATGTAAAACCTATTAGGGATTAAAACATTTTACAAAAACAAATTTTCCCAAACAGTGACCAAGTGGTAAACGACTCGTGGGTAACGAAAAAGTTTTAAAATGATCGGGCTCCTTTTTTGAAAAGTCAATTTTTTTTCCCTCTTTGTCCGTTATAAAGGTTTTCCCTTCCGTTTTTTTAAAACGTATTTTTAAACCCTTTAAGTGCTCCCTGAAAAATCAAAAGCCAAAGGTTTAAATATTTAAACCCCCATGTAACAATGGCAAAACGAACGGGAAGGGGGATTTTTGGACGAAAATTCACCGCGGATGCACTAGATGGATTACAAATAAACTAATCTAACATGGCCGCAAGCACATGGTGTGCCATGGAGCAAAGAACTATGGGAGAAAGAAAGGAACGCCCTCAATGACATGTGTAGACATGCAGCCAATCAGCAGCCAGCCAGCTTCTGTGATGTCACTGCCCTATAAATAGGGCAGCCATTTTGGATTCTGCCATTTGTCACTGTGTCTGTTATGCACACATATCTCTCTGTAGCAGCACTAGGTTGCACTCTGTGCAAAATACTTCCGATGTTAGAGTTATTGGCAGGGCCGCCATCAGAAATTTTGGGGCCCCAAACAGCTGGAGCGTCTGGCCCCCCTGCCTCCCCCCCGCAGACCAAACCCCCTGCTTCTCTCTCACCCTCCCCATCCATGGCCCTTCCGACACAGCCCCACGCATCCCCCGGCACACAACCATCGCCACCCCAGAAAAATAAAAAAAAATTTGGGGGTCTCAAGAAAAAAAAATGCAATTGTGCCATTGTTTTTTGATTTAATTCACGCTGGGTTATACAAGGTCCAGAAATACCTCCACATGTCACCATTATAATGTTACTGGCAAAGCCAGTATACCCAGACCAATATTGCCAAGCAACAATACAGTATATAAATTCTAAATAATACCGCCACCTATCACAACCATATACTGACTAGCACCACCATAATGTTATTGACTAAACCAGTATACCAAGACCAATATCACAAAACAAGAACAATATACAAGCACCTAATAATACCGCCACATCATCATCACATATCTCCAACATAACAATACTGAATAATACCACCATACTGCTAGTGATTATAAACCATCACAGCAAAACCAATATTTCCTCCATACAGTGACCCTATAGTGGTAGATACCAGGTACACAGGTGCTCTGCAAATAGTTTACTTACATTTAGGGCCTCACAGGTGACGTCTTGTCTGTTGAGTCGTTCAATTTCCCTTTTCTTCTCTATTCGGTCCAGACCTCCATGATGACTTCCTCCGTCCACCACTCGTCCCTGCAGAATTTACAACACAAACACCTGAGACTCCTCACTTTTTTTTATCATTTTCCCAACTGAGTGCCCCCTCCCCCATGTACAAACTCCCCATTTATAATGGCCCAAATGGTAATAATTACCCCCTGGTAATTACGGGGCTTCCCCAGTCGGTATGTAGGTACAACGGGGCCCCCGGGCGGTAGCTAGGTAGCTTGGGGAGATGTAGGTAGCTTCGGGCCCCCGGGCGGTAGCTAGGGTTCCCATGTAGGTACAATGGGGGCCCCCTGGAGCTTAGGCCACCCCTGTAGGTAGAATAGGGCCCTCTGTAGATTTGGGCCCCCTTGTAGGCAGACTACTCCCCCCCCCCCCCGTAGATTAGGGCCCCCTTGTAGGCAGAATAGTCCCCCCTCCTGTAGATTAGGGCCCCCTGTAGGCAGAATAGTCCCCCCTCCTGTAGATTAGGGCCCCCTGTAGGCAGAATAGTCCCCCCTCCTGTAGATTAGGGCCCCCTGTAGGCAGAATAGTCCCCCCTTCTGTAGGCAGAATAGCCCCCCTCCGGTAGGCAGAATAGTCCCCCTCTGTAGATTAAGGCCCCCCTGTAGGCAGAATAGTCCCCCCCTGTAGATTAGAGCCCCCTTGTAGGCAGAATTGTCCCCCCAGTAGATTAGGGCCCCCTGTAGGCAGAATAGCCCCCCCCTCCCGTAGATGAGGGCCCCCTGTAGGCAGAATAGCCCCCCTCCTGTAGGCAGAATAATCCCCCCCCCTATAGATTAGGCCCCCCTTGTAGGCAGAATAGTCCCCCACTGTAGGTAGAATTGTCCCCCCTGTAGATTAGGTCCCCTGTAGGCAGAATAGTCCCCCCTTCTGTAGATTAGGGCCCCCTGTAGGCAGATTAGTCCCCCCCCCTGTAGATTAGGGCCCCCCTGTAGGCAGAATAGTCCCCCCCCCTGTAGATTAAGGGCCCCCTGTAGGCAGAATATTCCCCCCCTGTAGGCAGAATAGTCCCCCCGCTGTAGATTAAGGCCCCCCTGTAGGCAGAATTGTCCCCCCTGTAGATTAGGGCCCCCTGTAGGCAGAATTGTCCACCCTGTAGATTAGGGCCCCTGTAGGCAGAATAGTCCACCCTCCTGTAGATTAGGGCCCCCTGTAGGCAGAATAGTCCCCCCTCCTGTAGATTAGGGCCCCCTGTAGGCAGATTAGTCCCCCCCCCCCTGTAGATTAGGGCCCCCCTGTAGGCAGAATAGTCCCCCCTGTAGATTTTGGCCCCCTGTAGGCAGAATAGCCCCCCCCCCCGTAGATTAAGGCCCCCCTGTAGGCAGAATAGCCCCCCCTGTAGAAAAATAGTCCCCCCCAGTAGGCATAGTTCCCCCCATCATTAGGGCCCCCTGTAGGCATAGTCCCCCCCCCCAGTATTAGGGCCCCCTGTAGGCATAGTCCCCGCCCCAGTATTAGGGCCCCCTGTAGGCATAGTTTCCCCCCCAGTATTAGGGCCCCCTGTAGGCATAGTTCCTCCCCCCCCCCCAGTATTAGGGCCCCCTGTAGGCATAGTCCCCCCCCCCCAGTATTAGGGCCCCCTGTAGGCATAGTCCCCCCCAGTATTAGGGCCCCCTGTAGGCATAGCCCCCCTAGTATTAGGGCCCCCTGTAGGCATAGTTCCCCCCCAGTATTAGGGCCCCCTGTAGGCATAGTTTCCCCCCCCCCCCTCCAGTATTAGGGCCCCCTGTAGGCATAGTTCCCCCCCAGTATTAGGGCCCCCTGTAGGCATAGTTTCCCCCCCCCCAGTATTAGGGCCCCCTGTAGGCATAGTCCCCCCCCCAGTAGGCATAGTTCCCCCCCCCCCAGTAATATGGCCCCCTGTAGGTATAGTCCCCCCCCAGTAATAGTGGCCCCTGTAGGTATAGTCCCCCCCTACAGTATTATTGCACGTGTATGTATTATTCCCCCCCCCTCCGGGCCCCCTGTATGCATAGTCCCCCCCCCAGTAATAGGGCCCCTGTAGGTATAGTCCCCCCCTACAGTATTAGGGCCCCCTGTATGTATAATCTTCCCCCCCCCTCAAGGCCCCCTGTAGGCATTGTTTCCCCCCCCCCCAATAATAGGGCTGGCCCCCTGTAGGTATAGTCCCCCCCCTACAGTATTAGGGCCCTCTGTATGTATAATTCCCCCCCTCAGGGCCCCCTGTAGGCATAGTCCCCCCCCCAGTAATATGGCCCCCTGTAGGTATAGTCCCCCCCCTACAGTATTAGGGCCCCCTGTATGTATAATTCCCCCCCCTCAGGGCCCCCTGTAGGCATAGTTCCCCCCCAGTAATAGGGCCCCTGTAGGTATAGTCCCCCCCCTACAGTATTAGGGCCCCCTGTATGTATAATCCCCCCCCCAGGGCCCCCTGTAGGCATATTCCCCCTCCTAGTAATAGGGCCCCTGTAGGTATAGTCCCCCCCCCTACAGTATTAGGGCCCCCTGTATGTATAATCCCCCCCAGGGCCCCCCTGAAGGCATAGTTTCCTCCCCCAGTATTTGGCCCCCTATGTAAATCCTCCCCCCAGGGCCCCTGTAGGCATAGTCCCCCCCAGTGAATAGGCCCGTAGATAGTCCCCCCCTACAGTATTAGGGCCCCCTGTATGTATAATTCCCCCCCTCAGGGCCCCCTGTAGGCATAGTTCCCCCCCCAGTAATATGGCCCCCTGTAGGTATAGTCCCCCCTACAGTATTAGGGCCCCCTGTATGTATAATCCCCCCCCTCAGGGCCCCCTGTAGGCTGGGCTGCCTAACGGGCCCCCCCACGGTTAAGACTGGGGCTTGGGCTGCCTAAGGGGGGCCTCCCACAGTTATGGAGGGATGGTCGGGCACCCCTTCAGGAGGAGGTCCCGGCTCCCGGCCGGCTCAGCTACGCTCCAGCAGTGACAAATCTTCTACTTACATGAGCCGTGTGCGCGCTGTAGCTGAGCCTGAAGTCGGGACCTCCTCCTCTGTCTGTCTCCGCCGCTGCTCTGACTGTGCCCGGCGGCGGGATGCGGAACAGTTTGAATCCGTGAAGCTCCGCCCCTCGGGTCGGGGCCTCGCGGATTCAAATTATTCAACATCCCGCCGCCCACAGACAGAGAAGAGGCGGGCCTGGCTCCGGCTACAGCGCGCACAGGGCTCATGTATGTTGATGATCGCAGAGTCTGCGCAGCTGATCCGGGAGCGCGCCCCCCCCCTCCAGCACCGCCCTGCTCCGCCCCGCGGGCTGTAACTCCAAGCGGAGGCGGCGCGCAGGCCACGGGCGCAGGGAGCATGGACCCCGGGCCCCCTCTCCCCCCTTGGCAGTCACTATGTAGAGCGCGGCGCTCGGCTGCGCCATGCTCTACAGTGTGTACAAAAAAAAAAACGAAAATAAGCGGGCCTGCTTGAAGCTGGCCCCCTTATCTCTCCGGGCCCGGTACAGATGTACGGGTTGTACCCCCTGTACGGCGGCCATGGTTATTGGGGTGAAATACCTTTCAAATACACAGTGTGTGTGTCATATACACACATGTTCCTGAACTAGCTTTTTTATTTTGGGATATTGGTCTCTGTGTCAAAGAGCTAATTTTTTCACTTAGTGGGAACTCTGTTTGAAATACAGTGTGTGTATTACTCACATACACACAGTGGCGGGACGATGGGTAGGCAGAGAGAGGCGGTCGCCTAGGGTGCCATACCTCTGCCTGCCATTAGGGGATGCAGTTCAGTGTGTGACATGACTCTCTCCGCAGCGCCCGGCAGTGAGCAGCAGCAGCCGGCTGAAGTTATGTGCTGGGTCGTCTCTCCAAGCGGCAGAAGAACATTCAAATTACCTCTCCTGCGAGTTTAGAAGCTGGACTGGAGGAAAGGAAAAGTGAGTCTGTGAGTGCAAGAGTGCCGTGCAGAGAGCTGGCCTGATCAGTCATGATGCCACCTCTCCTGCACAAACACTGATGAGAAGAGAGATTGCAGAGGAGTGACCAATACACCATGATCCATGCTGCGCCCGCCCCCCCCTCCCCTCAGTGTGGGCTCCTCCAGCTCTGCTCTTTTAACTCTCTGTTGGCCAGAGAATACTGGAGAGTTTACACTGAGACTGAAATAATGACTGCTTCCCCCTCTCACTGTAATAGTAAGACACTCACTGTGAACCCCTTCCCTCTGTGTATGACATCATTTATCATATAGTGTGTATGTATATATGTGTATATATATATATATATATATACACACACCTCTCTCTCTATATACATGCAGTATCTGTGTGTGCATACATATATGTGTGTGTATATGTATAAAACATACATGCAATATACAGTATACACACATGTGCATATAACAAATACACTATGATGTCTGATAGTCTGCTTTTGTTACCCATAGCAACCGATCAGCCCATAGGAACCAATAAGGTAATGTTCACACAGGCGTGTTGAGTCCATGTGAACTTAGGTTATTAGATGCGTGTTTGGATCCATCTGTCGGACCCTAAACGGACCCAAACACGCATCTAATAATGTGCAGTGTGATTTATGCTGCTTGCAATGCAAAACACACACCGGCGTTCACACGCGTGATGGCCGATGCGTCTCATTGCATCGTTCTGATGTGTCTTCCAGATCCGTTCATGTCAATTCTTAATCCGAAAGATGCAGCAGAAGCCCTATAACAAATGATAGGGTGCAATCCTGCTGCATCCAAAAAGCATTAAAACACACAGCTGCATCACGTTGGATCCAATCGTCCAATGTTTTTGGATGCGATTTTCGGGTCCAACACGGATCCAAACTCGTATCCAAAAACACTGTGTGAACATACCCTAAGAGCTCAGCTATTATTTCTTCTACTATGCTAAAAAAAATAAAAGCTGCGCTCGGGTCGGTTGCTATGGGTAACAGACAGTCTTCACCTCAGTATTCAGGTTAAATTAGTGTGTTGGCACCTTGTGATCAGTGAGTGAGCTTTGGGTTGCAGTTTTGGCCCCCAGTCTCTAAAAGGTTCATCCAACACTGCACTCACTGCTGCTCCCTATTCTGCTGCGGAAAATAAATACTTGTAACCCCTTCCTGACAGACGGTCATAATATGACTGTTTTTTCCTATCTGCCTTCCCAGAGCCATAACTTTTTTATTTTTCCACCTACATAGACACATGAGAGCTTCATTTTGTGGGACAAGATGTGCTTTCTAATGGCGTCATTCACTGTACAAAAAAAAAGTCTAAGTGGAAAAAAACGAACTTGTGCCATGTTTGTCAGAGATTTTTTTTTTTCACCATGTTCACTCTTTGGTATAAATAATGTGTTATGTGTATTCTGCAGGTTGATTCAAGTCAAACAATGCCAAACATGTACAGTTTTCATGTTTAAGTACCATAAAAAAATTCCAAATATCTACTCTTTAAATTTTCAGCCGATACGTTTTTTTGTTCGTGCCCCTGTGGACCTGAGTGATGGTGCGTTTTTTGCGGGCTGATATGTACTTTTTATTGGCACCATTTTGGGATACATGTGACTTTATCAGTTTTCTTCAATTTTAGGGGATGCAAAATGACCAAAAACCCCAAATTTTAGCATAAAATCATTTTTTTTCTATTATGGTGTTAAACGTCTGATTGATGTTATATTTTACTAGATCGGATTGTTTGTGGTGATACCAATTTTGTGTAGCTTTTTTAATTTTATTTTTTGATTTGTAAAATGGCAAAGGGTGGGGATTTGAACTTTTAATATTTTTTTTATAATAGGTGAGGGGGGGGGTCGCCATCTGACCCATGTGCCTAGGGCACCAAAATGTCTTGTCCCGGCCCTGCATACACATATCTCCAATCCAGCCAGTTCAGTCTTTTGGGATATTGCTCTCTGTTGCAATGACTTAGGGCCACATGTATGAAAACTGTCTAGGTCTAAAACTCACTTTTTGCCCATAGTAACCATTCAGAGCGCCTGTCACCTGTCCTCAACCCACCTCTTTCCCGTTCGGCTCTCTCAATCAGAGAACTACTATGTGCTGTGGGCTCATCGCCACTATACAGCGAGGACAAACTATTTGAGGACAGTGAGCAGCTACTTGGCAGCAAAGAGGTGGGGCAGACATCCACTGCTTCTTGCAGTAGGGAGGTTATGTTGTGAGCGGTCAGGCTCTGTATACCGAGACCGTTGAGGAGGACACCAGTGACAGGCAAACACTAATAGATGACGATGCAGCCAATCTCACTTGGAAGGGCTTCATCATCATCGTTGGGAGAAGAGGGCGGCAGCTTGCGCGTCAGGCAGCGGTACAGCCAGCAAGTCGGTAGTGTGGCCAGGAGTCAGCAGGGTGGCAGCAGTGCGAGGTTGGGAGACAAACAGCCACGGGGTAGACCACCCGCTTCTCAGGTCCCTTCCAGCCTGGAGAGTTCCAAGTTGGAGAGTTCCAAGCCATCATTTCTTTTTGAAAAAGGCAGTTCCAGCCCTGCACAAATATGTAGAAGAGAAGGTGGGCCAGTCCCTGAGCCTTTCGGTGTCTTCGAAAGTGCACAGCAGCGCGGAGGTGTGGAGCAGTAACTACAGTCAGGGACAGTACATGTCCTTTACGGCCCACTGAATGAATGTGATTCCTGCCCAGCCAGACTAGCAACTTGGACAGGAGACATTGCTTTCTCCTCCAAACTGCTGATTCTGCACCAATGTCCATCTCCTCCTCCTCCACCACCTCAGCCTCCACTGCAGCGACAAGTCTTAGTGGTCCTCCAACATACCACATGTGCAGGGCACGGCAGTTCTACACCTGGTTTGCCTGGGCAAACGAAGTCACACAGGTGAGGAACTGCTCCGTGTCCTGAAAGACAAAATCGATTCCTGGCTTTCTTCACGACAACTGAAAATGGGAACCATGGTGACAGACAATGGAAAAAACACAGTGTCCGTGCTGCGCCAAAGAGGGCTGAGCCATGTGCCCTGCATGGTGCATGTGTTTAATCTGGTCAAACGGTTCCTCAAGTCTTCCACCCATCTGCAAGATATTCTAAAAATGTCCAGGAAATTTTGTATGCACTTCAGCCATTCCTACACTGCCAAGCACACCCTCCTTGAGATGCAGCGGCAAAACGGTCTCTCCAAACAAAGGCTGATATGTGACATTTCCACCCGTTGGAATTCCAGCCTCCTTATGTTGGACCGACTCTATGAACAGAGAAAGGTCATTAATGATTTCTTGATGATCCCAGAGGCCTCCACACTGTCAGGCTGCATTCCCACTTCAATTAATTGATCATTTTTGCCCCCGTAACTGCCCATATAAGTGAATTGTGGAGCGCTTCTAAGACTGGCGCATGTCATCAGCGTGTCACACTAAATCACATTTCAATACCAAACCACGCTGCCTATGCATATTTCTGCATATAACAATGTTCTTCAACACCATACAGGCTCTATGCAGCCAGGAAATAGCTGTTTTTTTTAACACGATTTGTTGCAAATAAATTCGGGACAAAACTAATTTGGGGGGAAAATTCAGCGAAACAGTCGAATCAAATTTTTGATTCGGCTCATCTCTTGTTGCTATGATTAACCCCTTACCGACATTTGCCGTACTCATACGGCAATGTCTGGTAGGGGTTCCCGCAAATTGCCGTATGAGTACGTCAAGGCGATCTTGCGCGCTCAAAAAGCGGAGCGCACAAGATCGCGGCATGGAACCGCGGTATATTACCGCTGGCATCATGCCGGCATCCCCCACGGTGGAGTGAGCTCCGGGCCGCGGGGGATTAAGCCCCCGATGTCCGCGCCCATCGTGGTCGCGACATCGCGGCTGCGGGCTGCAGGAGTGAGCTTCCTGCTGCCCGAGATCTGGCGCAGTAATGGCGCTGAGCGCCGCTACTGATTCTCCTACCAGACAGCCCAGATTCTGAATGACAGCATCCGGGTTGTCTGGTGACGTCACGATGCCCACGATGCATTGTGGGCAGCGTGCCTGCAGTTGCCATGGAGACCAGCATACAGCTTAAGCTTATGCTGATCTCCTATTGCATGAAGGGATCTGACGATCGTTCATGCAATTCCCCCCCTGGGGAAAAGTGAAAAAAAGTAAAAAAAAAATTGAAAAAAAAGGAAAAACAAACAAAAAAAATAAAAAAAAAATTTGTAACATCGCCCTTTTCCCCTTTACAAACGCCAATCGCCCCAAAAAAGAAAAAAAATAAATAAAAACCCATATTTGGTATCACCGCGTGCATAGCGACCCACCCTATAAATAGGGTTCATGTTAATTAACCCGTACGGTGAACGCCGTAAAAAACAAAACAAAAACAGTCACAGAATTGCGATTTTGTACATCCTGCAGCAGATAAAATGGAATAAAAAAGCGATCAAAAACTCAATAAACCCAAAGTTGTACCAATTAAAATGTCAGTTCATCCCGCAAAAAAAATTCCTTACACAGCTCTTATATGGAAAAATTTAAAAATTCTGGCTATTAGAAGATACGATGCATAAAATATTGTTTTTACACAATAAAACACTTTTTTTTTAAAAAAAAATTGGTTTTTCAAATAAAAAAAACAAACATAAATTGGGAAATCACCGTAATCGTCTCAACCCACAGAGTAAAAACTAACTTGTCACGGATACTGCATGGTGAACGCTATTAAAAATAAAAATAAAAACACTGGCTAGGATTGCAGTATTTTCTCACCCCTGCCTTCCAAAAAACAGATTTAAAAGCGATCATAAAGTCTTGTCCCCCTCAAAAATTTTACCAATAAAAACGTCTAGTAATCCCGAATAATAAAAGTCCCTATAAAGCTCCATAAACAGATAAATAAATAATTTATGGCTCTCAGACTGCTGTTATGCAATAACGTGTTTTCCCTTTCAATAAAAGTGTTTTTATTGTGTAAAAGCAGTAAAACATTAAAAAAATATACAAATGTGGTATCGCTGTAATCCCTATCAACCTGCTAGGGGAAAACTAGCATGTCATTTAATTTCCGCACAGTGACCGCTGTAAAAATAAAAAAAAAAAAACACTACCAGATTCTGTATTTTTGTACAAAATGCCTCACAAAAAACCTTAATACAAAGTGATCAAAGCATCACATGCCCCCCATAATGGTACCAATAAAAACATCAACTCATCTCGTAAAAAACAAGCCAAAGCACTTTCCCTATGCAATAAATAAGAAAGCTATAGGCTAGTCAGAATAGGGACAACATAAAAACGCAAGTTTTTATAAAACTTCGCTCTATTGTGTAAAAGTAATAAAACATAAAAAACTATATAAAATTTATATCATTGTAATTGTACCGACCCCCATAAATAAAAGTTATCCCAATGGCGAATACTGTAAAAATGAAGCCCAAAACAATGGCGGAACTTGCGTTTCCCCCCTCCCCTTTTCCATGGCCCAAAGCTAAAAAAAACTACGGAACCATCTGGCACCCAAAATGCAAAATACACCCTTAGATGAGATTTCCCCGAGGGGCGTTTAATCCAAAATGGGCAACTTCTGGAAGGTTTCACCTGTTCTAGTACTTTGGGGCTTTGCAGATGCGACATGGCCCCACCAAAATCTGTGCGCCAAAGCCAAATATCGCTCCCTCCCTTGTACCCCGTGCCATGCGCCCAAACAGCAGTTTACACCCACATGTAAGGTATTGCCGAACTTGGAAGAAATTGCGTAACACAATTTTGGGGCTTTTTTTCCAAGATTCCTTGTAAAAATTTAACATTTTCACCCAAAATTGCAGATTATTGGAAAAATTATTTTTTTTTTTTCAAGCCGAACGCTAAAAAAATTTTGTGAAACGCCTGTGGGTCCCATATACTCCAACACCTCTGGATTTTATTCCGTTTAAAGGGGGGTAGTTTCCAATATGGGGTCTTTTTAGGGTATTTATTAATTTTGGAACCTTAGGTGTCCCCAAACCTGAAATGGCCCCTAAATAAAATTGTAATGAAAATGAGGCCCCAGAGTCCAGAGGTGCTCCTCCTATTCTGGCTTGTGGTTGACCCAAATAATGCACTAGGGCCACATATGGGATATCTCTGAAAACGGGAGAATCTGGGGAAATCAATAATAATTTTCATTTCCTGACACATTTACCGTATTTTTGTCAAAATGTATAAAAATTGAAAAACTCAAAAAAAGTGAAATTTTGAAATTTCACTTCCACTTTGCTTTAATTCCTGTGAATCACCTAATGGGTTAATAAACTTTCCCAAATTCGGTTTCGAATACTTTTAAAGGGGGGTAGTTTCTTAGATGAGGTCATTTATGGGGAATCTAACATACAGGTCAATCAAAGTCACATTAGAACTGGGGCTGGTCCTTAAAAATATGTATATTGCAAATTTTCTTGAAAATTTGAAAATTACTACTAAATTTTATAAGCCCCCTAAAAGTTTTTAAAAAAAAAAAAAAGACATTTAAAAAAATGATGCCAAACTACAGCAGACAATATGGTAGATGCTAGTTCTAAACATTTTGATGGAATATCTATCTGTCTTACATGCAGAAATTTTTTTAAGTTTTGAAATTGGTAAATTTTTTACATTTTTCACGAAATTTTATATTTTTCACAATAAACAAGCATTTTTTTGGGCAAAATTTCTTACTATCTTATAGCACAATGTGTCACGAGAAAACAATCTCTGAATCCCCATTGGATAGGTTAAAGTCAATAAGTTATTTCTCACATAAAGTGACACATGACAGATTTCAAAAATGGGGCTCTGTCAGAGAGGCCAAAACTGGCTCCGGCGGTAAGTGGTTAAGGACAGATCTGTTGTCCTAAATCCGTAAAGGAACTTTTCCCTTTTGGATTTGGCTTGTGTGGATTTCAGTTCTATGTGTTTAAACTAGAAGAAATTATAATTGTAGATTTATAGTTGGAATGCTGGTCCGGACCTTCCATTTGTGTATTGTTTAAATTGTAGTGTTCAGGAAACCTGCCAAGGACACATGCACCCTCCATCGGGGAGCTGGGTACCTATGTCCATATTGTTATAATACCTGATGCTGGATGCCAGTCAGAGCTAACTTTGTGAAATAATTTCTCTGAAGACCAAGTCTGCAACTCTTCTCCGCTGTTCTGAGTTTCAATCTGAAATCTCCACAATACAATAAATTAAACTTAAATTGGAAAAGTGCCAGCTAGGATAATGTTCAGGAGAGCAGAGAGAAAGAACACAGACTCAGTCTTCAGATAGCTTCTGTAGCAGTATGAGCTCTGAATGGCATCCAACTACTTATATTCTCTTGTAAGGGTGTGTTCACAGCGATTTGCTGTCCGTCAATGATATGTGTCAGAATAATGTGGAAAAAAGGTACACCTATAGATACTATAATGGAGCTATGGCGATCCCATAGAGTAAAATAAATCGAACATAAACTCTTTTTGGACTACATTTGCTGTATTTCCTGGTAGTATATGCTATTAGTTTGGAATAACTATTTCTATAGTTAAAGCCATCTTCAAAACTAACCTTTCGTCACTTTTGAGCAATAAAAATAATAGGTTTTAACCACTAAGCTACTGTGAACTACTACAATTATGAAGAGAATGGTATCATTAGACCCTTAAACACCACATTTAAAAATGTTAGTGTCATAATTAGAGATGGGTGAATTTCTAAAAAATTCGGTTCGGTCACTTCGCAGAATTTTCCGACAAAATTCGTTTCGGTCCGAATTACTTCGGTTCGAATCGCGTCAAAAAACAGCTATTTCCAGGCTGCACAGAGCCTGCAGGGTGCTGTAGAACGTTGTGCCATGCTTAAATATGCAGAGGGAGCTTGGTTTGGTCGTCATACAATGTTGTGTTTTAGTATGACACGCAGATGGGGTGCCGCGCTCTTAGAATCGCTTCACTATAAATTCCCTGGGCCCTTTAAAAGGGCAAAACTGACCAAAAAACTCAAGCGGGGAAAGTTGCCTATTAATGTCAGCGAAAGCTGGAAAAAAACAAGCTGAGAGTCAGGTGGCAACCCTTAGTGACAGAGTGTGGAGGTGATGGCGGCAGGGCCCCAGCAGCATGAGGTCAGAGAGGGCACAAAGACATTCTGGAGGTGGCAAAACAGTAATAGGCCACGAGTGGCACAATGACACAGTATGGAGGTTACGGCAGCAGAATGAGGTCAGACAGTGGCACAATGACATTCTGGAGGTGGCAATAACAGGAGTAGGCCACAGAGTGGCACAATCACAGAGAGTGGAGATCACGACAGCAGCCACAGCAGCAGCATGAGGTCAGGCAGTGGCACAATGACATTCTGGAGGTGGCAAAAACAGGAGTAGGCCACAGAGTGGCACAATGACACAGTGTGGAGGACACGGCAGCAGCAGCATGAGGTCAGTCAGTGACACAATCCATTCTGAGGTGGCAAAAAACAGGAGTAGGCCACAGAGTGCACAAGACACAGTGTGGAGGGGCACAACAGCAGTCACAGCAGCAGCATGAGGTCAGACGTGGCACAATGACATTCTGGAGGTGGCAAAAACAGGGTAGGCCACAGAGTGGCACAATGACAGAGAGTGGAGGTCACGACAGCACCACAGAGCACATGAGGTCGGCGGGGCAAATGAAATTGGAGGTGGAAAAAAACGGAGTGGCCCGAGGGCAAATGACAAGTGTGGAGGTAACAACAGCAGGCATGGGTCAGGCGTGGCACAATACTTTCTGGAGGTGGCAAAAACGGAGTAGGCCACAGAGGGGCATAATGACGCAGTGTGGGGGTACACAAGCCAGCAGCATGAGGCGGGCAGGGGACAATGACATTCTGGAGGTGGCAAAAAAGGGTAGGCCCAAGTGGCACAATGCACAGTGTGGAGGGCACGGCAGCGCCGGGGTCATCAGTGCACAATCATTTTTGGAGGGGGAAAAAACAGGAGACCCCACGAGGGGGCAAAATGACAGAGAGTGGAGGTGACGGTGGCGCGCATGAGGTCAAGCATGGCACAAGACTTTTTTGGAGGGGCAAAAACAGTAGTACCCCAAGAGTGGCACAATGACCGTGGGGAGGTCAGACAGCAGCGATGGGGTAAGGCGTGGACAAGACATTCTGGAGGTTGGGAAAAAAACAGGATGGGCCCCACAAGGGCAAAATTTTCCCAAAGTGTGGAGGGCAGGGCAGCAGCAGTGAGGTCAGTCGTGACAAAATTTATTTTTGGGATGGCAAAAAAGGAGTAGGCCACAGAGTGGACAATGACGAGAGTGGGGTGACGGGGGGCGCGCATGGGGGTCGGAGTGGCAAAAGGGCATTCTGGAGGTGGCAAAAACATATGGGCCACAGAGTGGCACAATGACAGAGGGGGAGGTGCAGGGGCAGGAGCAACGCTGAGGTCAGAAGGGGCACAATGACCAGGTGTAGGTACCGCAGCGTAACAAAAGCAGCACAGCATGAGGACAGAGAGGGCACAAGACACGTGTGGATGTGACCCCCAAACAGTCCGCATGGGGTCAAAAAGTGGCAAAATGACAGAATGTGGGGGTGGGTGGCAATACCACCCCTGGAAAAAGGGGTTTGGTGGCAGTGGGAAAGGGGCAGCAATTGTGGCATCGGGCGGGTGGGGGCTCAAAAAAGGGCTGAGGGGTGTTTGAACCCAGACTTTTTCTCTCGGGTTTGGGGTGAGGGCATGGCTGTGTAGTCGCCCCAAAGGGCATTGGTGTGTGGAAATCCTGACCGTCCAGCCTGATTCTCTTGAAAAAGGCAGTCTTCCACTTTTTTCCCGGGGACAAGCGGGTTCTCCTTGGGTTAACGATGGCCCCCGCTGAAAGAACACCCGCTCTGATGCCACATACTGCCCGGGCAGGACAGCTTCTCCACTGAAACTGGAAAGTTGGGAAAACAAATCCATTTGGCTGCCCGTAGTCCCCCAGTAGACTTCAATGGGGGTGGCAAGTGCGGGTCCAAGTGGCCACCACTGTTGGTTTGGGGACGCTCCAGGTCCTGTGCTGCTGGCGACTGCCCTCCTCACTGGGCGGGTGAAGGAAGCTGCTATCATGACCCCGATTTTAGGTTGCGGGTTGTGGAGTGGTACTGCCCCAAAACCCCCATTTTTCCCCCAGCACCCGCGGCATAGCGTGAGCGCGAGCCCCCCCGGTCAGACCTGTCAGAGGAGGGAGTTCCCCGCACATACAGGGGCCCAACGGGATACGGAGGATTTCCCTTTAGTATTTGAGTTTGTCCCCCCTCTCAAAGTGGGAAAAAGGCTCCCATTTTGGCCCGGGTAGAGGGGGTCCAATAGTGGGGAACCCGAAGTCATCCCCTCTGCCGGATGCGGGACTTTGGCTTCACTAGCCAGGAAAATCGCATGCTGCGGGCCATCTGCAGAGTGACTCCGGGGGCTCCCTGCCCCATCTCCACCATAACTGCCACGGTTTTGCAGGTATCTCCCTCGTCTTCCTCACTCCATCTACCCCCCGCTGCTCCTGCTCCCCCTCTTTTTGTCCCCTGGGTGAAAATCCACTCATTTAACCAGACAATGCTTTGCCCAATGTCCTCCTCCTCATTTCAGCCCCGTGGACCATGGGGCCGCGAGATGTGTCGGAAAAAAAGAGAAAAAACCAGGAGGGGCGCCCCTTATAGTAAATATATCGAGACGAGTTGGTAAAAAACTTAATTATAGTCACCTAGGCGTTGTGCAGCTATTAAGGGCACAACTTCAAAACGGCGTATAGAACACCATTCAGGTTCATCTGCGGACCCGGGAACTCGTCCCCAAAACCACAAAAAATGGGCAGCGGGCATGGGACCATAGGAAAATCAAAGAAAAAGGGTAGTCCCCGGGGTTGTATTCCCCACTGCTTATGTCCTGGAACAGTGCTAAAAAATCTGTCTGGGGGGGGACGGGAGATGTGGGACTACATCTCGCTGGGAAACTCAAAGAAAAGATAGCTCCCGGGGCGCTCATTTTTTTTAAAAACTCCGGGAGATGCAAGGAGTTTTCAGAAAAAAGATGTTTAATACATAAACAACTCAAAAAAAAAGGTAATAAAACCCTTTAACAAACAACAAAATTTAAAAATTTCACTGACGGCTTTCTCGCCGTAAGGCGCTACCCGGGAATTGGATTACAGAAAATGCGGGAAAAAAAGTCTTTTAAAAAAAATCCGCACTTCTCTTGGGGCGGCGAGCCACCCAATTGAGGGCGAGCGACAAAAAGCCATGTTGTCTATAGCGTGACCAACCAATCGCTATAGGTCTAGCAGTTTTCAGTCATTAAAACAAAGGCGCGTTTGGTTTCTAGACAGATACGCCCCCTTTTTCCCAACCAGTCAGGGAGCGAGCTACACCCCCCTATGTTGTGTTTCTGTGGGCCGGGAGGGGTCACTTTAAAAAGTATGAAGCAAAGTAGCTAGGTTGAAGCAGCCCGCAAAGATACATTAGGGGGCTGGTGGGGGGAATCTATCAACAAGGGCGCCCGAACGATGCAGTTCTAAATGATACGGATGAGAGTTTTCCCACCGGCTATAGTAGTTGGCTTATGAGAACTCTATTTTAAAACCCTCCAAAATGTATTACCAATACTAAACCCCTTTTGCGGGATGCCATCAACGGTAAAGAGGAGGGGACACTCTACAAGGTTTACAAACTTTCACTTTTAGAGGTCACCTGCCTCTTTTCCGTTGATGGAGCTATTCCTCGCATAAAGGGGTTTTTAGTATTTTGGGAATACATATTGAGTGGGGTTTTAAAAAAATGAGTTCTCATAAGCCCAATTACTAAGCCGGGGGAACTCTCTCCGTATCATTTAGAAAATGATCGATTCGGGGCCCTCTTTGAAGATTCCCCCACCGCCCCCTAATGTATCTTTGGGGGCTTTTTCAACCTGATACTTGCTTCTATACTTTAAAGTGACTCTCTCCCGGCCCACAGAATCACAACATAGGGGGGGGGGCTCGCTCCCTGACTGGTTTTGGGGAAAAAGGGCGTATTGTCTAGAAAAACCAAACGCGCCCCTTTGTTTGAATGACTGAAGCGGGGGGACCTTAGCGATTGGTTTGGTTTACCGTCTATGTAAAAGGCCTTTTTTTCGCTCGCCTCTATTGGCTGGGTCTGCCGCCCAATGGAAGTGGGGATTTTTTTAAAGACTGTTTTTCCCGGGCATTTTGTAATCACAATTTTCCGAGGTAGCCCGGTTACGGGGAAAGGTCGTAGTGTTTTTTAAATTTGTGTATGTTTGTTTTAAAGGGGTTTTTTACATGTTGAGCGATTTCGTTGGCTATCGAGATCGTCGTAGTCGTAGTCGGCCGCATGAAAAATTTTTCGATAGTGAGCATCGATTATGACGATTACCATTAAAGTCTATGGGAGGCAAAAAACAACACCTTTATTATTACACCCCAAACAAGGGTGGGAAGCTGAAATTAACATCCACAACAGTAAAAAAGGATTTT
>JAODAL010039853.1:0-37558 GCA_025379985.1 Phyllomedusa bahiana
GGGGAACAAAATAATATTTGCAGATTAACCCAAAGGGTTTTGGTAAAATCTCTATTTGCCGGCAGCATACGCTTTTCCTGCGAGACTCAGTAGTGTGGTATACTTTACTATTGAGTCCCTCAGAAAAGCGTATGCCGCTGGGAAATAGAGCAAACGCAGCCCACACTGGCTCATCAAACTATTTTTTCCTATGGAACTGAGACGACACCTCAAACCTACCCAAACTTGTGGAACCCCCCCTTTATTTTGCCCCCCCCCAATTCCCCCCCTCAGTTTTGCTCTTCTCGTTCTACTTTAGGGGGGAAATATTTTAATTTCACTTATAAAAAATTGCAGATTTTTTTTTTTTTTTTTTTTTACATTTTTTTTTTTTTTACACCATTCACATTTCTCACTTTAACTTTTTTATTTTAAATTCTACGGTTATTACGGTCTTTGGGGATACCTAATATGTGTAGGGTTTTTTGTGTGTAATGTATGCACAATTATTTTTTATTAAATATTTTTTTTTATTCTTTTTTTTATTCTTTTTTTTTTTTTTAAATTTATGTTTTTTTATTTTTTTTTTTTTTTTTTTTTTTTTAAAAAAAAAATCCCAGGAAGGGAGAACTTTTTTTTTATTTTTTTTTTTTTTTAACACTTATTTTTTTTAATCACATTCATATATGTTTTAAACATTCTAATCTTGCACTTTGACACAGCAGGACTGGACAGCACACAGTGTGCCTGGTCACTGGTTTCATACACGCCGCTCTGGGCCACTCTAGCCCCAGGGCTACTGTGAGCCTTCCCCAGCTCGTCGGGACCGGGTGTTACACCCACAGAGCAGGGGTAAGCCCTTTGATTGCGCTGCAGTAACACACCGCCGCAATCAAAGGGTTAAAGCACTAGGGTGTGGGAGTTCCCCCACTTCCCGGTGCTCGCAGGACATGCTGTGGGATCAGGGCTGTGTAGTAAAGCCCCAATCCCAGCGCAGCTGCAGCGCCGGGTGACGCAAACCCCCCAATCTCACAACGCCGAAAGACGTTGCTGCAGACGAACGACGCCAAAAGACGGTGCACGGTCGTTAAGGGGTTAAACTCTTTATCTTCCATCATGTTATCTCTGATTCTTAGTGGACCTTCTTTTCTGCTTCTCACACAGCCACCTAAAGAAATGTATTCCTGTGTATCCCCCATATGCTAGAACTCACTACCTAAACACATCGAACTCTCCACCACTTTATAACTTTCAAAAGTGACCTGAAAACCATCTCAGGATAGCCTACAAAAAAGGTAGTTAAAAAGCTTAGCCCCCCAATTTTTTCGTAATTCGGACGTTTTTAGAAGTACATAATGGCCAGTCAATTTTAAAAACGCCCCGCCGGCCCCCCATTTACTTTTTTTTGCCCAAAAGAGGCTTCCCTTTTTTCCCCAGGGTTTAGGTTTGGGTTTGTAAAACCGCATCAATGATTTTCGATGAAATTTTTAACCCCTACTTTGTCCATATTAAGCCAAAGGGCCCCGCAAACACAACATGGAACATACCAACCCGCTGCCCACACCAAGTACAAATCTCTCGCCCTCACCTTTTTCTCCCTTTCCCCCTCCATTGGATTGAAAGCTCCGGGCAGGGGACTTGTCTCCTTCTCACCAGTTTTGTTATCTCCCTTAAATTTTTTCCCGCTTTGTCTTATATATACTCCTTTTAGTTGTACAGTCCCTAGAATCGTTCAAGTAAGAAAATTGGGGTTTCCCTGGGGCCCATAGGGGCAGGGGTCCCTCCATGTACCTCCACCCTGTATTACAGAGGTTGTGTATCTGCACAGTACAGTGCTGGACAGGGACCACACAGCGACACAGTGAATTCAGCAGTCCAAGGACTTTGTGTTTGTTTTTTTTTCCTTCCAGCTGCTATTCAGTAAAAAATAGATATAAGATTTGTGTAGGGTTTTGTTCACATCGATGTTACAGATTCCATCAAAAATTCCTGACAAAAAATGCCACTGCATGCTGTTTTGTCCAGTAAAATCCCCCCCTCCCCCTACCTCCATTAAAGTCAATAGGAGTCCGTCAACCTTGCTTTTTGTCATGCCACCTCACCATGGAGAAAAACGGCAAAAACTTTGAAAGCAAGTTTTAACAAGCCTTTTTCACTTTTTCCTCTTGTTTTTGACACTGCTTTTTTTCGTTTAAAAAAACACAGAAATATAATTGACTGTGTTCCAAACCTGGGAAAAGAAAGGTCCAGTTTCCCCTAAAACATAAAGTAAAAAATTAACCCTTCAATGACCGGCTACATTTTCTATTTCAGCAGCCAAACCATTGTTTTTGTAGTTTGGCTGTGTGAGACCATATTTTATGTGATGGAAGTTAGTTTAGGGGCACTGTGAACATTGGCAATAGCCATTGCTTTAAGTTTATTTTGCATAGATGTGATAAAAACAAATGGCAAAAAAATTGGCCTCAGTGATCACTGCGCACATGTACACTACAAGACCGCAGAGCCCAATGATTGAAAATGAAAGGGACATTCTTACTGAGTGGCTGGTGCAGAGGTTGGAGGGACTCCTGTACCCATTGCGATGGAATAGCATCGGTTGGAAAGGGGAGTACCAGTTTTTTTTTTTTGTTTGTTTTTTTTTTTAACTTTAAAGCCATGGAGAACTTTTTAACCCTTTTGACAGTGGTTGGTGCAGGTCCTAATATCTGTCTTTTGATGTTTTAATGGGAGGTGGGAAAGTTTGTGGGTCCCTGCCCCAAAACTGCACTTTCAGCTGTAACTAACAGTGTTGCTATAGCAGTCTCTGCCGGATTGGAGGGAAAATCTTCTGTTCCTGCCCGTTTAACCCTTTGACGGTTGCAGTCCTAGGGGGACTCCCCTGTCAGACTGGGTTTTCCGGTGTCTTGATCAGAGTCTGAAGAAAACCTCTAGAATGGACCACACACCTGTTTGTTTAGGAAGCCTGCTGTACCCTAACAGCAGCCTATGCCATGATGATACAGGATTTACTGTAAGGTTATGTTCACACGGCATCTTTTAGAACGTACTTCGGGGTGTAATTGCGCTGCGCCACAAAATATGTCCTGTAATTATGGTAATCATAGCGGAAAGAAGTGACCTCTTCTTTCCGGCGTATATTCGGCGATAATGGAAGTGAACCAAGCTGGTGCACGTAGCCTGTGTCCACAGCAAGACACCGTGTGAACAACCCTAATAGCAGAAGGCATATGCTGATGCATTGTAAATGTAAAATTATAAAATTGTTTACCACTAGGGATTTAAAAAAAAGTTAGTTAAAATAAAAAGCTGCTAAAATAAAATTATTAAAAAAACAGTTGTGTTGTGCGTTCTAGGTCCCTAGGACTAACTGTAGAGGTTGTCCCTAGACTGACCAAGTCACTGGGAAACCCAGTCAGACAGGGGAGCTTCTAAGACTGCAGCTGTCAAAGGGTTAAACAGGCAGGATCAGAGGTTTCCTCCTATGCCTGCTGTGGTCAGAGGCTGCTGTAGGAACAGCACTGTTACAGCTCCGTTTTTGAATGTACAGTGGGGGGAAAAAGTATTTAGTCAGCCACCAGTTGTGCAAGTTCTCCACTTAAAAAGATGAGATGCCTGTAATTGACATCATAGGTAGACCTCAACTATGAGACACAATGAGAAAACAAATCCCGAAAATCACTTTGTCTGATTTGGAAAGAATTTATTTGTAAATTATGGTGAAAAATAAGGATTTGGTCACCTACAAATAAGCAAGATTTCTGGCTCTCACAGACCTGTAACTTCTTTAAGAGGCTACACTGTCCTCCACTCATTACCTGTAGTAATGGCACCTGTTTGAGGTTGTGGACAGGTGTCTTTTATACTGATAACAAGTTCAAACAGTCACACTCCAAACTCCACTATGGTGAAGACCAAAGAGCTGTGGAAGGACACCAGAAACAAAATTGAAACCGTGCACCAGGCTGGGAAGATTGAATCTGCAATAGGCAAGCAGCTTAGTGTGAAGAAATCAACTGTGGGAGCAATAATTAGAAAATGACATACAAGACCACTGATAATCTCCCTTGATCTGGGGCTCCATGCAAGATCTTACACCGTGGGGTAAAAATGATCACAAGAACTGTGAGCAAAAATCCCAGAACCACATGGGGGACCTAGTGAATGACCTGCAGAGAGCTGGGAACACCGTAACAAAGGCTGCCATCAGTAACGCACTACATCACCAGGGACTCAGATCCTGCAGTGCCAGACGTGTCCCCCTGCTTAAGCCAGTACATGGCCGGGCCTGTCTGAAGTTTGTTAGAGAGCATTTGGATGATCCAGAAGAGTATTGGGAGAATGTCATATGGTCAAATAAAACCAAAGTAGAACTGTTTGTGAGAAACTACTCGTGTTTGGAGGAGAGTTAATGCTGAGTTGCATACAAAGAACACCATACCTACTGTGAAGCATGGGGGTGGCAACATGATGCTTTGGGGCTGTTTCTCTGCAATGGGACTAGGACGACTGACCCATGTACATGAAAGAATGAATTGGACCATGTATCGTGAGATTTTGAGTGCAATCCTCCTATCAGCAAGGGCATTGAAGATGAAGCGTGGCTGGGTATTTCAGCATGACTGTGATCCCAAGCACGCCGCCAGGGCAATGTAGGAGAGGCTTCGTAAGAAGCATTTTAAGGTCTTGGAGGGATCTAGCCGGTCTCCATATCTCAACCCCATAGCAAACCTTTGGAGGGAGTTGAAAGTCTGTGTTGCCCAGTGACAGCCCCAACACCAGCAACAGTGTGTGCCAACCTTGTGAAGACTTCCAGAAAACATTTGACCTCTGTTGTTGCCAACAAAGGATATATAACAAAGTATTGAGATGACCTTTTGTTATTGACCAAATACCTATTTTCCACCATAATTTGCAAATACATTATTTCCAAATCAGACAATGTTTTCTGGATTTGTTTTCTCATTCTGGGTGACATGTATGAATCTCGCCGTGTCGGAGTGCACGTTTCCGCCAGATTTTAAGCGAAAGCTGCGCCTCATTTATGCCGGCGCGCGAGGTGCACTCATACATGCGGTTTAAAGTCCACCATGCCTCGCCAGTGTGTGAGGCGCAGTGCGGAACTTAGGCGCTGTGCGGGACTGCGCCTAAGATTCGCCGCCCGAGGAGGTGTGCTCATACATGTGGTGAAAAGTTCCCTGCGCCTCGCCAGTGTGTGAGGCGCAGTGCTGGATTAGGCGCAGTCCTGCACTGCGCCTAACATGTATTCCGATTCGAGACAGGCTAGAAAACAGCGAGAAATCATTAACCCCTTAAGGACCCAGCCAGTTTGGGCCTTCCTGACACAGCCCAATTTTTTAAATCTGGCATGTCACTTTATGTGAGAATAACTTTCAGACACTTTTACCTATCCATGTGATTCAGAGATTGTTTTCTCGTGACACATTGTACTTTAAGTTAGTAAGAAAATTTTATCCATACAATCCTTGTTTGTTTGTGAAAAATATCAAAATTTCATTAAAATTTTGAAAAATCTGTGATTTTGAAAGTTCCAAAATTTCTGCATGCAAGACAGATAATTATTCACCACAAAATAGTTTATAACTAGCATCTATCATATGTCCACTATAGGTTGGCATCATTTTTTTAAATGTCCTTTTTTTATGACATTAGAGGGCTTAGAAATTTAGTAGTAATTTCTCAAATTTTCAAGAAAATTTGCAATATACTTTTTTTTTTTTAGGGACCATTCCAGTTCTGACGTGGCTTTGAGGGGCCTGTATGTTAGATACCCCCATAAATTATGCCTTCTAAGAAACTAGACCCCTTAAAGTATCTACAACAGTTTAGGAAGTTTGTTAACCCTTTAGGTATTTCACAGAAATTAAAGCTAAGTTGAGGTGAAATTTCAAAATTTCACTATTTTTGCAGATTTTCAATATTTATCCATTATTCACTGGAATACGGTAAATGTGACTAGGTAAATGCAATGTAATATTTCCCCCAGGTCTGCCGTTTTTAGAAATCCCATATGTGGCCCTAGTGCATTATTTGGCTCAACCATAAGCCCCAGAATAGGAGGAGCACCTACTAGACTCTGGGGTCTCATTTTCAATGCAATTTTATTTAGGCGCCATTTCAGGTTTGAGGAGGCCCTGAGGTGCTAAAACTTAATAAACACCCCTAAAAAGACCCCATATTGGAAACCACACCCCTTGAGGTATATATACAGGTGTGTAGTGAGTATATCGAGCCCACAGGTGATTCACAATTTTTTTTTTTTTTAGCATTAGGCTAGGTTCACACGGCTTAACTGCGGGGCGTAATTTTGCCCCGCAATTACGCCGTGTGGCCGGGGAGGGAGTGGGGGGCCGGTACTTCGCCGGCCCATAGACAATCACTGCTAGCGGCGCATATACGCCGCTAGAAAGTGACATGTAAATTATCTCCCCGCCGGGCGGAGAGAGGAGACGTAATCCATAGTTCTCTATGAGAACTGTGAATTACCGTAATGAATGGGCTGTTTTCGGCCCGTAATTGACGCACTCCGGCGCGTAATTACGGACCGAAATACGGCCCATTTTAAGCCGTGTGAACATGGCCTAAGGCTGTGAAAAGTAAAAAAAAATTCTTTTCCAATCTGCAATTTTAGCTTAAAATGTTTCACATATACAAGGAATCCTGGATAAAAGAACTCCAAAACTTTGTTAAGCAATTTCTTCCAAGTTCGGCAATACCCTACATGTGGGTGTAAACTGCTGTTTGGGAGCATGGCAGGGCGTACAAGGGAGGGAGCGCTATTTGGCTTTTGGAACGCAGATTTTGGTGGGGCCATGTCGCATTTGCAAAGCCACCAAAGAACCAGAACAGTTTAAATATTCCATAAGTCTCCCCATTTTAGATTCAACACCCCTCATGGATCTCATATAGGGGTGTATTGTGCATTTTGAGCACACAGGTGTTCCATCGTTTTTTTTTAGCATTGGGCCATGAAAATGAGGGGGAAAAACGCAGTTCCACCATTGTTTTTTGGTCTTCAATTTTACAGCGTTCGCCGTGCAGTGTAAATGATGTCATAACTTTACTATGGGGGCGGTACAATTGCAATGATATAAATTTTGTATAGTTTTTTTTATGTTTTATTACTTTTACACAATAGAAATGTCTATAAAAAATTTGCGTTTTTATATTGTCCTATTTTGACAGTCATAACTTTTTTATTTTGCTGTGTGCAGAGCTGTGTAGGGCCTTGTTTTTTGCGGGGTGAATTGATGCTTTTATTGGTACATTATGGGGTGCATACAACACTTTGTTCACTTTTTAGTTAGGTTTTTGTGAGGCGTTTTGGACAAAATACAGCAATCCTGGTAGTTTTTTTTATTTTTTTTTTTCATTTTCAACAAGATTTATTGAGAAAATAATAATACAAACAATATCAGAATAAGATGATTACACTCACAAATGTAATAAGCATTCAGGAGAAAGAGACAATATTGGCAAAATAAACATATGTCCGGCATAGCAGCAACTGATGGAAACTATTGCATAGACATTAAAACCGAATCCACTCGGTGCAGCATAAAAATTCTTGAGAACAGATGGTCAGTCAATTGAACAATCAAGTAAGGAGAAGTCTATGTGACAGTCCACACACTAAAATAAGAAAAGAAAAGAAAAAAGGGGCTTGAAGGGCCCAACCTGAGTAATTAAGTCAGAACAGAAAGTGAGCCCGTTTCGGCTGTATAGTTAACCAACAAGACAAACAAACAGGCAAACCAAACACGCGCACATACAATCATACAGGGGAAGAAGAGGGAAGGAAGGGACTGAAGAGTGAGGGAAAAGAAGGAGGGTGGATTGAGGTAAGGAAAGGGCTTAATGCCAGCAATCTCGGTCACCCTACACTCGAAGAAAATAAAAGGCAGGGGAGTCCTGGAATTGAAGCCATGGCGTCCATGTCCTGGTCAATAACCGGGCCTGATCGTCTGTCGTGACTAGGAGTTCTTCCATGCGGTAGACATGGGATACTTCAGTGTACCATTCCTCAATAGTGGGTGGGTCCACCGACTTCCAGCGCCTGGGGATGACGGTCTTAGCCGCCTGCAGCAAATGTCTAAGGAGAGATTTTTTATAAGCGGAAGTGCCCACGTCAAACATGAACAGCAATGCCGCCTCCGGAGTCCTAGGGATTGACAGTCCTGTAATATTCTTAATGGCACGGTATATTGTGTGCCAAAAACCTTGTAGGGGGGGCAGTCCCACCATATGTGGAGCATGGTCCCTTCAGAGGTTCCGCAGCGCCAACAAGCCTCGGGAACCTGTGGGAACCATTTATGCAATACGTGGGGAACCCTATACCAACGGGTTAAGACCTTAAAACATGTTTCCTGTGCACTGGTTGCTGTGACGGCCTTATGGGTAAGATCAAAGCATTTATGCCATTGTGAGGGGGAAAAGCACTTACCAAGATCTTTCTCCCAGGCAGCACAATAGGGAGGGAGGTCAAGTCTATCACTAGCAGAGAGCTCGGAATAAAGTATCGATATAGAATGTCTCGGGGGAGAGTGCTGCAGACACAGGTGCTCAAACCTAGTGAGAGGTCTCTGGGCATTAAGGGTATTCCCGTGGGAAGTGAGGAAATGTTTCAGTTGAAGGTACTGGAAACTGCAGGATTTATTAGCAGGAGATGCCACTGCCAGGCCTGACAGCGGGACTATCTGGCCGCCAACCATCACCTGGCGGAGGCGTAGAGGAAGCAATTTGGTGCCCCCAAAGAAGGAGTGTGGGCCTTGGCCTGGCGGAAAGGAAGGGTTGTCCGTGATTGGTAGAAGAGGGCCTGACCTATCAATAAGAGTCTGGTATGCCTTGTGAGAGCAAACCGAAGCTAATGTGTGTTTAACAGAGTATGAAAAGTCAAAACGGTTTGCAAGGGAAGGAGTCCAAATCCAAGGGAGCGACGCCAAGGACAGGGGAGAAACATCCCGCGCAATACAAGTCCATATCTTCCTATCATCCTGACACACCATTTCCAAAACCCTGGCATACGCAGAAGCCAAATAATATTTCCGACAGTCAGGAAGCCCCAGCCCACCTAAAGCCCTATGCCTAGTCAATACCGAATACGATAACCGGGGCCGAGCGTGTTTTTTATTTTTTATAGCGGTCACTCTGCGTTAGCTATGACATGCTAGCTTTACTCAGCAGGTCGATACGATTACAGCAATACCCAATTTGTATATTTTTTACTGCTTTTATACAATAAAAACACTTTTATTCAAACAGGAAAACACATTTTTGCATCGCCATAGTCTGAGAGCCATAACTTTTGTTTATTTTTCTGTGTACGGAGCTGTGTACAGGCTTGTTTTTTGCGGGATGAGTTGACGTTTTTATTGGTATCATTTTTGGGGGGACAAGACTTTTTGATCAGTTTTAAATCTGTTTTTTGGAAGGCAGAGTGAAGAAAATAGTGCAATCCTAGTAGTGTTTTTTTATTTTTAACAGCGCTCATTGTGCAATATCCGTAATAAGTTAGCTTTACTCTGTGGGTCGATACGATTACGGCGATACCCAATTTATATAGTTTTTTTATTGTGTAAAACAATATATATGTATCGCTGTCTTCTGAGAGCCATAACTTTTTTTATTTTTCCGTATACAAAGCTGTGTAAGGACTTTTTTTTTTTTTTTTTTTTGGGGGATGAAATGACGTTTTAATTAGCATAACTTTGGTGTTTATAGGAGTTTTTGGTCACTTTTATTCCATTTTATGTGCTGCGGGATGAACAAAAATCTTTGTTTTTTTTTTTTGTTTTTTTTAACGGCGTTCACCGTACAGGTAAATTAACATGACAGATTTATAGGGTAGGTCGTTACACACACGGCGATACCAAATATGGGTACTTTATTTATTTTTGATCTTTTTGGGGGCGATTGGCGTTTGTAAAGGGGAAAAGGGCGGTGTACGTGTTTATTTTATTTTTCGTGTTTGTGTTTTACTTGTTTTTCACTTTTTTTATTTATTCACATTTTTTTTTTAACTTTTCCCTATAGGGGATTTGAATGAGAGATCTTTAGATCTCTCATTCAATAAGAATCAATGCACAGCTTGTTGCTGTGCACTGGTTCCTATGGTAACTGTCAGTCACGATGCCGGGCCATGCCCACAGGGCACGGCCGGGCATCGTGACTTCACAGACAACCCGGAAGGCATTTTATGCCCTCCGTGCTGTCTGCCAGCACACAGCAGCCGCCCAACGTGCGTTGCTGTCGCCTACAGAGATTGCTTCTCCTGCGTCTCTCTTAGTTATTGCAACCCGATGGTCGCAATAATTAAGGGGTTAACCTACCCCCCCCCCCGCCCTGGAGCGATCTCGGGACGGGGCCGACGCTGCGGGATGTCAGCTGTAATATACAGCTGACACCCCGCGCCGATCGCGCGAACTCTGCTTTAGAGTTTGCGCGATCCTCAGGACGTATGCATACGTCCAGGGGTGTGAACCCCCAAATGACCTGGACGTATGCATACGTCTAAGGTTGTTAAGGGGTTAAACATGTTAGTGAATAGCAAAAAGAGTTGTCTTTCGAATGAATGAATAAAGTGAAAAATCAAAGCTGTCTAAAAATGATTAAATGTAGTGAAAAAGTGGATCATTCAAAATTAAAGTGAAAATATTTAAGATCGCTCAAGAAATAAAATCTCAGCTCTCCGTTCCGTGCGGCATGGAGTATGAATAAAAAAAAATGTTTTTATTACGTGTGAAACATCTGAAAAAGAGCTCAAACCTTCTAAAAAAAAATATACATAAATAAAATCGCTTTTCAAAAATCAATAACAGCGCAACATCAGGAATTTGGATATTGAAAATTGCCTTCTGTAAGGTCTTCTAATTGGTCGGCATAAACCAGCCAATCAGAATAGGAGCGACAGTGACCCATTATAACCTATGGAGAAGTATTGACCAGTCAAAATCAAAGGCGGGACATTCAAAATACAGTAAAAAGGCAGAAAAGAGCTGATTGGTTGAGCTAGCGGGGGCTTGTCTATTCCGGCCAATCAGAGCACGAGCTACTTTGTCCCATTGTAGTCTATGGGGAGATCGGGGCAATGAAATCTCGGCTCTCAGCGCCGTGCGGCATGGAGTATGATTAAAAAAATCGTTTTTATTAGGTGTAAAATATTATCTGAAAAAGAGCTGAAACCTTCTAAATACATAAATTAAGCAAATCACTAACAACGCGTTTGTCGCCGGCACTGGCGCTACATCAGGAATTGGGATATTGGAAATTGCCGGGAAATACAGTAATTAAAATTCTGTAAGCGCTTCTCATTGGTCGGCATAAACCAGCCAATCAGAATAGGAGCGACAGTGACCCATTATAAGCTATGGAGAAGTCTTGACCAGTCAAAATCAAAGGCGGGACATTCAAAATACAGTAAAAAGGCAGAAAAGAGCTGATTGGTTGAGCTTGTGGGGGCTTGGCTATCCCGGCCAATCAGAGCGCGAGCTACTTTGTCCCCTTGTAGTCTATGGAGAGATCGGGGCAATGAAATCTCAGCTCCGTGAGACATGGAGTATTAGTAAATAAATAGTTTTTATTAGGTGTAAAACATTCTCTGTAAAAGAGCTCAAACCTTCTATAAACATACATAAATAAAATCCCTAAACGCGTTTGTCGCCGTCACCGGCGCTACCTCAGGAATTGGGATATTGGAAATTGCCGGAAAATACAGTAATTCAAATTCTGTAAGCGCTTCTCATTGGTCGGCAGAAACCAACCAATCAGAATAGGAGCGACAGTGACCCATTATAACCTATGGAGAAGTATGGACCAATCACATGAAAAGGCGGACAGTTCAAAATACAGTAAAAAAGGCAGAAAAGAGCTGATTGGTTGAGACCAGGCGGTAGATATGAATCCACCAATCATATGTAGTAAGTCTATTTTTGAGTGGAGCTAGAAGGGCGCCCTAAAAGTTATTACTGTCTATGGGAAATATTCTAGTACTGTGATTGGTTGGGGGGAAGAGGGGCTCGTCCTGCTTAGCAAATCAGCGGGTTAACTACTTATCTCATAGAGTTCTATGGGGAAAAGAAATGCAGAGCGAGCTCTGTTTGTGATTGGCTAAGTTAAAAGAGGCGCGATTATTTGGGCCAATGGGAGAGCGAGCGACACTCTTATAGGTTTTCTAATGCAATCTATAATAAAACTGTACGTGGCAGAAATCTAATGATAAGACTCACGAAGTTGTACCGATCTCTATATAAAATGATCAATAATATGGGTGTAACGAAAATAAAGAAATAAAAATGAATTCATTGAATTAATATTTATTTGTTTATTTTCGTTAGCCCCATATTATTGTTCATTTTATATAGAGATCGGTACAACTTCCTGAGTCTTATCATTAGATTTCGGGCATGTACAGTTTTATTATAGATTGTATTAGAAAACCCATAAAAGCATCGCTAGCTCTCCCATTGGCCCAAATAACCGCGCCTCTTTTAACTTAGCCAATCACAAACAGAGTTCGCTCTGCATTTCTTTTCCCCATAGAACTCTATGAGATAAGTAGCTCACCCGCTGATTGGCTAAGCAGGACGAGCCCCTCTTCCCCCCCCAACCAATCACAGTACTAGAATATTTCCCATAGACAGTAATAACTTTTAGGGCGCCCTTCTTGCTACACTCAAAATAGACGCACTACATATGATTTGTGGATTCATAACTGCTGCCTGGACTCAACCAATCAGCTCTTTTCTGCCTTTTTTACTATATTTTGAACTGTCCCGCCTTTGCATGTGATTGGTCAATACTTCTCCATAGGTTATAATGGGTCACTGTCGCTCCTATTCTGATTGGCTGGTTTATGCCGACCAATGAGAAGCGCTTACAGAATTTGAATTACTGTATTTCCCGTCACTTTCCAATATCCCAGTTCCTGATGTAGCGCTGGCGACGGCGACAAATGCGTTGTTAGTGATTTAATTGATTTGTTTTTAGAAGGTTTGAGCTCTTTTTCAGATAATGTTTTACACCTAATAAAAACGATTTTTTTTATTCATACTCCATGCCGCCCGGAGCTGAGAGCCGAGATTTCATTGCCCCGATCTCTCCATAGACTACAATGGGACAAAGTAGCTCGCGCTCTGATTGGCCGGGATAGCCAAGCCCCCGCTAGCTCAACAAATCGGCTCTTTTCTGCCAATTTTACTGTATATTGAAATGTCCCGCCTTTGCATTTGATTGGTCAATACTTCTCCATAGGTTATAATGGGTCACTGTCGCTCCTATTCTGATTGGCTGGTTTCTGCCGAATTCACAGTGAAAGAGAAACCCAATTAAAAATTAACTTTTACTTGATATATGTTAAAAATGCCCTTTACAACGAAGGACAACAGCAAAAAACACCATGATTTGTTCTAGAGAGAAAAAATTGCTGGTCCCTATAAATCTAGATAAACCGTGCAGTAGTGCTGACCCCAAGGGTGAAATAGCCCCCTTCTGCAGAGTAGTCGCCCCAACAAGAGCGGCCCCACCTATTGAGAGCGCACCCTAAGTTAGGCACAACCGCTTAAGATAATTTCTAAAAGGGCACCAACAAAACTCCCATATATGATTCAAACAATCTAGGAGAGACAATCTATCATATAAATCATCTTTAGTCAGTACGCAGAAAACAAAAACATTTTCTTGAGTAGTTTGTTCAAACCCGATCTTTCCCCAGGAAATTATACAGGTTCATCAGGGGTAAAGAGGAACAATAAACCACAAGACTAATACCACAGCATATAGAAGGTAATGAATGAAGATACTTAGCAGTGATATCCTTAGTGGTGGTAATGCCGTCAAGATAAACCGAAGGGATGCTAAGCAGTGATGTGTCTGATGCCCCAGTAGTGACGATACTGCCATGCACTCATGTTTCCCATAAAGATATTTAAATAGACGCCACCGGAAGTGACCTCACTAACTTGTGCACAGCTATCTCTAAGCTCCCCATATATAGTGGCCAAATCTAAACCCATAGAAAGAGTAGATACCTCCCATTCAGGTACAGTCCACATCAGGGGAGAGGTCGCCCCTCTCCAGTAGATCCACGACGGCGTCCAAACTGATATCACCGCTGCCACAGCGGGACAGGTGCGCATGCGCAGAAGACGTTCAAAGTCTCGAACTACTGAACGGGATTCACATCTAAAAGCCGCGCATGCGCACTACTGATAAATGCACTGATGGATAGAGACGAGCTATGAAAAATGTATACATACACTGCCGTGCAATAACGATCAACTATATGAGCACAGTAGGCTGAAAGGGAAACACCAGCATCGCAGCATGGGGATTCATTATCTCAATCAGACAATAAAATACAAATAGATAGAAACAAAGGTGTTGGTGGACCATCCTGTCCCTATAAAGCAACACTGGTACAATCGCCAAAGTGAACCATCATGACCTAAGAATATTATATAGATATGAAAAGAGGGATTCAAAACCTTTATCATAAAAGATGAATATACAGCTATACCCAGCATCAAATATAATTATTAGGGTATGCTGTAATAAATCAATCTATGTGTACAGAGCAATTATATACCAAATGGTAACCTTACAAAAAGCAGCCAAAGTATAACATCTCATTCAGGCCGCTCGGTTGCATGGTCTTGAGCCTATGTCCATTCAGTTTCCTTACACAGGAGAATTTTGTCTATGTCACCTTTTCTGGAGGTAGTCTGAATTTTTTCAATACAGACAAAAGAAAGACAAGTATAATCCCCCCTCATGGTTCTCCCACACATGACGGGCCAATGGGGTGTCTCTACGATGTCTCACGTCCCCTAGATGTTCCCCTATCCTGGTCTTAATGTATCTAGTTGTTTTTCCTACATACTGTTTTTTACACTGACAGGTACAAAGATAGACTACCCCTTTGGATAAACAATTGAAGAAATCTCTGATCTTAAAGGTTTGTCCTGTGGCCTGACAAACGAATTCCTTGGTTTTCTGCACAGAGGGGCATGAAACACACTTGCCACATCTGTACATACCAATACGTTTGCGTTCTAGCCAAGACTGAGGTTTGGGTGGAGGACTGTAGTGACTATGTATCAATCTATCCTGCAGGGACCGGCGGTGATATCAGTTTGGACGCCGTCGCGGATCTACTGGAGAGGGGCGACCGCTCCCCTGATGTGGACTGTACCGAATGGGAGGTATCTACTCTTTCTATGGGTTCAGATTTGGCCACTATATGGGAAGCTTAGAGATAGCTGTGCACAAGTTAGTGAGGTGACTTCCGGTGGCGTCTATTTAAATATCTTTATGGGAAACATGAGTGCATGGCAGTATCGTCACTACTGGGGCATCAGACACATCACGGTTTAGCATCCCTTCGGTTTATCTTGACGGCATTACCACCACTAAGGATATCACTGCTAAGTATCTTCATTCATTATCTTCTATCTGCTGTGGTATTAGTCTTGTGGTTTTTTGTTCCTCTGTACCCCTGATGAACCCTGTATAATTTCTCTGGGGGAAACGCGTCGGGTCTTGAACAACTACACAAGAAAATGTTTTTTGTTTTTTATGCGTACTGACTAAAGAATGATTTTATATGTATAGATTTGTCTCTCCTAGATTGTTTGAATCGCATATGGGAGTTTCGTTGGTGCCCTTTTAGAAATTATCTTAAGCGGTTGGGCCTAACTTAGGGTGCGCTCTCAATAGGTGGGGCCGCTCTTGTTGGGGCGATTACTCTGCCGAATGGGGCTATTTCACCCTTGGGGTCAGCACTCCTGCACGGTTTATCTATATTTATAGGGACCAGCAATTTTTTCTCTCTAGGAGAACAAATCATGGTGTTTTTTTGCTGTTGTCCTTCGTTGTAAAGGGCATTTTTAACGTATATCAAGTAACAGTTATTTTTTAATTGGGTTTCTCTTTCACTGTGAATTTTGCTATAATAATAACCCAAATAGGTAAAATTTGATTTATGTCTGTGAGTTTCTCTGGTTTCTGCCGACCAATGAGAAGCGCAATTTGAATTACTGTATTTCCCGGCAATTTCCAAGATCCTAATTCCTGATGTTGCGCCGGTCTTGATTTTTGGAAAGTGATTTTATTTTATTTTTTTTTTAGAAGGTTTGAGATCTTTTTCTGATAATGTTTTACACGTAATAAAAACGTTGTTTTTTTTTTAAATTCATACTCCATGCTTCACGGCGCTGAGATGGATTTCTTTTGCGATCGTCTATATGTTTCCTCTCATGTTACGTTCTCGCTTCACTTCGCCTCCTCCGGCTCATTTAGACCAGCTTTAACTAGGTCTGCCTGTCGGAGCTGCAATGCGCCTCACTTTGCCGAGCCGCGATCATGCATGCCTCGGAGTATTCAAAAGTGCCTCGTCCCGCCCCAGAACACCCACACCGTGCCCATTGCACGCCCCTTCATGTTAGGCGCAGCCGAAAGTGGCGAAGGCTGCGCTTAGCATCGCATCCCTGTGTCCGACAGGGAATTCAAATCGGTGAGGCGCCGTTTTCGCCAGAAAACAGCCGCAAATCCCGATCCTACATGTCGCCCTTTGTGTCTCATAGTTGAGATCTACCTAGGATGTCAATTACAGGCCTCTCTCATCTTTTTAAGTGGGAGAACTTGCACAATTGGTGGCTGACTAAATACTTTTTTTCCCCAATGTACATGCATGCAGTGATCACTGAGGCCAGTTTTTTTGTTTGTTTTCATCAAATGTATGTAAAATTCATCCTAAGGGTATGTTCACACAGCGTGTTTGCATATGTTTTTAGATGCGTGTTTGGACCCAAACACTCATCTAACAATGTGCAGTGTGATTCTACATTGCTTTCAATGTAAAATGCGCATCAGTGTTCAGACGAGTGATTGCCGATGTGTGTTTACATGAGTCTTTCTGATGCGTTTTTCGAATCTGTTAAGAATTGTCGTGTCAATTCTTAATCCGAAAGACGCAGCAGACGCCCTCTTTAAAACTATAGGGTGCGATCCTGCTGCAGCCAAAACACATCCAACCACCACCTGCATTTTGGATGCGTTTTTCGAATCGAAAACTGATCCAACACGCCGTGTGAAAATACCCTTAATATTGTTTTTGCAGAAATCTAATTTTATTTTTGTTTATCCCATTAAGAGATTATTATTTTATAGCTTATACTTTGGCTACAGTATAAACGGTGTAAGTTTCATGTGTAAGCCAACATGAAATTGAATGGTGCAAATCCATATTTTAAAGTATGATAAAATCTCCTTCAAGAAAATAGTGAAATATATGGCAAAAAGCCGACACGTGTCCTTCAGATTTTTAACACGTTTTCCAAATGAAAAAATAAAAAATATAGACACACCCTTAATTTGTATACTCCTGTATGCAAGTACCATTATCCTGTGCATGCCTATGACGCATGCTACTGGTAGAGCAGCACTTAATGTGCCCTACTGGGAGGCTTACTGGCCTGACATCATTGGACTCCTTTGTGGGTACCCAGGGCTGAGTAAAGATGGTTTTCCTGGTCTCCAGTCAGGTCCTTGGTCATCCCAGTGACCCAATGGAAGAATGGAATCCCCTTTGATGATAAAAAGGAATGGACCTCCGATCCTGGCTGTGGTGTAAAGGGCTGCTGTAAGAACTGGAGATGTTCGTAAAAACCATGATTAGAGAAAAGGGAATGGGAGCTGCTACCCTCCTCTACTGCAGCTTTGATAAGATGTTACTACAGACTAGGGACTTGCATCATCCTTCTTAAGGTATATCTGTCAATACTAATATTCCTCAGGCAGCTTTTATAACACAAGCCCACGGGACAGTTCTGGCCCTGCATGTCATTTTCTGTGGCCCGTGGTAACTTAGACACAACAAGCACCGATGGATATGATCCAGATGTAGAAGGAATGGCTCCCCACTTTTTCTGGAGGATACAGCCAGTGCTTGGCAGAGGTGGCAGCTCCAGCTGGCCATTAAACCATCCTGGAGGACATTTTGGGACACCACAACATCTCTAGCTGAACAACATAAACCACTTCATCAGCCAACAAGAAAAAAGGTACATATACCACAGAAAGCCTGCTGGGACACTTCCATCTGGTACAAAGGGTATGTTTACATGGAGTATTGAAGGCGTATAGCGGCATGTACTTTGTGGGTAGGGGTTAATGCAAATGAACGTAAGTTTTTGTCACAAGGATCATGAGAACGCTACAGAGTTTGCACAATTGCTGCAGGAAAACAGCTGTACATTATAGCTGGCATCCCGCAGCATCAGCCCCGGGCAGAGATCACTCCGTGAGGAAGAGCGGATATTCCCTTTAGCTATCGTGATCACAACAGCTAAGGGAAAGACGGAGGTCCCTCTGTCTCCATCGGGGACAGCCCTGGAAGTCTAGCAAAAATTTCCAGGCTGCCTGTGACGTCACTATGCCCGACCGTGGTCTGTGGGCATGGCCAGGCATCGTGATTGACAGTTGCCACGGAGAGCAGTACACAGCAAGTAATGCTGGGTGCTGCTCTCTATTGTAACAGTGATCTGAAGATCACTGTTACAAGTCCACTATGGGAACAAGTAAAAAAGTGCAAAAAACGTAAAACAAATAAAATAAAAACGCATATACTGCCCTTTTCCCCTTTACAAATAACTGTCGACCCAAATAAGATCAAAAATAAGGTATGCACATTTGGTATTGCTGTGTGCGGAACGACCTAAGCTTTAAAGAGAACCTATCACATAGTTTATGCCCTCCTTGATGAGGACACCACAAGCTAGAGTCAGACATGCTGTTTCCAGCGCTGTGTCCCTTATTCTGTATGGTGCTGTAGTTCTAGAGTATTTAGTGCTCAAATCTGCAATTTTTCAGCATGAAAAGTCATTTTTTTCAAACCCCGCCCATCTGATAAACCTATTACTTTCAATAGGCAGAGACATATGAATAACTGTCAGTTGGCGGGGACTAGCCTTTGGTGGGTGGGGCTAACAGGTGCTCATGAATAAGATTTGAGCATTAAATGCTCTAAAACTGCAGCATCTTACAAAATAAGGGACACAGCGCTGGAAACAGCAGGTCTAACACTAGCTTGTGCTGTCCTCAGCTATGGCGGCATAACCTATGTGACAGGTTCCCTTTAAATCTGTTATGATATTTAACCCGTATGGTGAACGCCATATAAAAAACAAAAAAAAAATAGTAAAGTTATGTCATTAATTCCACATGGTGAACGCTCTAAAAATGAAGCCCAAAAACAATGGTGGAACTGCGTTCCCCCCCCCCCCCCCCCAATTTTCATGGCCCAATGCTAAAAAAAACTATGGAACATCTGTGCGCATAAATTGCGCAATACAAACCTAGATTAGATCCATGAGAAGTGTTGAATCCTAATTGGGGGTGACTTCTGGAAGGTTTCACCTGTTCTGTTACTGTGGGAGCTTTGCAAATGAGACATGACGCCTACCAAAATCTGTGTTCCAAAAGCCATATAGCGCTCCCTTACTTGTATACCCTGCCATGCACCCAAACAGCAGTTTACACCCGCAAACTTGGAGGAAATTGCGTAACAAATTTTGGGGTGCATTTTCCAGGATTCTTTGTAAAAATGAAACATTTTGAGCTAAAATTGTAGATTGTTGGAAAAAAATATTTTTTTTCATTTTCATAGCGTTATGCTAAAGAAATTTGTGAAACAACTGTGGGGTTGATATACCCGCTACACCCCTGGATATATTCCTTAAGGGGTGTAGTTTTCAATATGGGGTCTTTTTAGGGGTAGTTTTAGCACTTTAGGGTGTCCGCAAACCTGGAATGGCGCCTAAAGAAAGTTGTAATGAAAATGAGACCCCAAATTCCAGTAGGTGTTCCTCCTATTCTAAAGGTTTGTGGTTGAGCCAAACAATGCACTAGGGCCACATATGGGATATCTCTAAAAATGTCAGCGATGGGGGAATCATTATTGAGTTGCATTTCCAAGGTCACATTTACTGTGTTCCAGTGAATAATGGATAAAATGGAAAGTATGCAAAAAGAAAAAATGAAATTTTACCTCCACTTTGTTTTAATTTAAAGGAGTTGTCTCAAATTTCGACTTTCAGCCTGTCAGTGTCCCTGGTAAGTTGAACTGGGGCGTGCTTCTTGGTCTGTCTTCTCTGCTTCCCTCTCCCCCCCCTCCCATCAGCACACAGGCAGCTACGTAACTTCTATACAGGGGGGGAGGGTTTGCTCTCAGAGTTCACCCTGTGGGTGCCTGCCTAGGTCTGTTGCAGGGGAGGGCTGATCTAGGAGTGTAGAGAGGAATATGAAGCTGTGTTGTAATAGAGCAGAGGGGATGCATGTGGTGCTATATCCCCTTGCTTAGCTTACAAGTTCCCCCACATCTCCAGCAAACAACAAGGGCATTGTTTTCTATACTCAGGATGTGTCCCTAATACAGGAGAACATAAAGTATTCACATGCCCCTGATCTGTATAGTAATTATTATAGTCACAGTTCCAAAGACATATCATGATATAGTAACAGACAAGGGTCACTGCTGTCACATCTATCTGTGTAGTTAGCAGAGGAAGCAGGGACACACAGGGTTAATCCAGGCAGCTCGGACACAGACGCCAAGGGCCCCCTCCCCCCTCCCTCCTCCTCCCTCCACTACAAAGCATTCTGTGCAGGAGGGGCACTCTTTCTACTGGGGTCCTTTTAGGGGTAGTTGATTCATTCAAACCTGAAACGCCAGTAAGAAAAAGGACCAAATCCAAGGTCCTACTATTTTAAAAGGGTTTTAGGTTGAGCCAAACAACCAGGGCCCTAGGGTCTCTAAAAAAAGTCAGACAAATTGGATGAACATTAATTATTCCAAAGCCTTTTCTTGTTTTTTTAAAAGGATATTCAAAAAAACCAAATGAAATTTTACCGAGACACTTCTCTTTTAAGAACTGGACTGGTCCCTAAAAAAAAAAAAAAAAAATCGATGTTGCAAATTTTCTTGAAAATGTGAAAAATGACTACTAAATTTGTATGCCTTCTAATGTCATCAAAAATGAAAAGACATTTAAAATATTCTGCCAACCTACAATACACAGATGGTAGATGCTAGTTATAAACTGTCTTGCACGCAGAAATTTTGAACTTTGAAAATGGCAAATGTTTCCAAATTTTCATGACATTTTTGATATTTTTCACAAATAAATCCATTAGGGTGGCCCAGAAAATAAAACTTACATAGCTGTCCCCCACCACTGTCGCTCCCAGCTATCCACTATTCTTGACTTCCAGGTTCTTGTCCTGATACGCTGGACGGACTTGCGCTCAATTATAAGTGAATGAAGCGCGAGCTTCTCTGTATTGGGATAAAAAATGGTGATTGTTCCCATTCAGACACTGAACCTGCAGCTTTTCACACACATTTTAATGTACAAAACCGTACATAAAACACCTGTTCTATGCAATAAAATAACCTTGGAAAAAACAGCATGTGAACCCAGTCTTAAAGGGAACTTGTCTCTTTGAACATGCTATCTGATCTGCTGGCAGCATATGACAGAGCAGGAATATCTGAACAGACTGATATAAAGCTGTGTAGTGAAAGATTCAGTAGAACTTTTATTTCTTTAAATCCGTTTCTTCTTGGTTAAGGAGTCCAGTAGGCGGTCTTATCAGTGATTTGACAATCCTCTATGTATGCACACTCATACAGGGAAGGTTGATAATTACTGATTACTGCCTACTGGACTCCTTAACCCAGAAAAAAGCAGGGATTTAAACGAAAAAACTTGTTTACCCACTTCCCAACCATACTTACTGTAGTCCTTTCAACGGGCTACACAGCATTGACACGTTGAATGCCGTGTAGTTGTGAATCCTCTGGGCCACCGCGAGCGTAGATGGTGATATAGTGGACCATGCTAGAGTGTGCAGTCTAAGGGGCCCCCGGTCTTTACTGGAGCCCTTGGGGAATCCCCAGGTCACTACCCTAACGTGGCTACTCGCGGGGGCAGCCAGCAGGTATAAAGCGGGTACAATGGCAAAATACAGCAGAACCTAGGTAACAAACATGCAGGAATTAGCAGGGCTAAATGTGCACAGGTAGCAGAAAGGTATGATGCAGAAAACCAGAGGTCAGGAGCTCATGTGGACAATCGATGAATTGACCAGGAACAGAGACAGGAAGTTCCTTACATCACAGGAGGTTGTTGGTCATTGGACAGGAAATGGGGACACTGTCCCTTTAAATCCAGATAAATACTCATAGTTACTCATTTTCCTACAGTACTACTGTATGTCACATTTCAACGGGTACAGCAGGCATTGACACGTTGAATGGGGACCATAGCATGGACTATGGCAATATCCATCTACTCAGCTCCTCCTGTTCTATAACATGCTGGTGAAAGATACTCCAGACGGAGGTAACCACTGTCCACAAAGTCTCATGGTGGAATTTATTTAGACCTGGCAATCTCTGTGTTCATAATTGTAGCAGCTAACAATGGTAGTCATGATCAGGGGGTCAGTCATGTATGCCAATATTTAAATGCAACTGCCTGGTATCCAGCCCTCATCCCACTCTGGCACTCTGTGCCATACAGGAAGAAGGGCATGTCTGAAGGTTGCTTCTAGTATTGGGTACGTTTTCTTACCCTAATTTCTCTGTGTATGTCTAGCCATTTGCCTGAGCCATAAAAAATGTTGTCTGCCTGTCGCCGTGAATTTTTATACTCCACAAATCAGGCCCTCTTGGTGAACGCAGTTTCTTACATTAACTACAAAGAACATGGAAATTACAGAAGAATAAACTGCAAGGTTCACAATCTATGAAACCGCTTGAGAATGTTATGTGATACTAGTTTACATCTGTTCTACTCTGTCAGATCAATTTCAATGATTAGATCTTGAAGTATGGAGAGAACATCATCCTGTAATGTTCTACTTCTGCTTTCCACACATGTTTTTCAACTGAATCACCTGGACTAACGGATATCCCTTGGGTTATATTTTTTTAAATACACAAGTTCAAGCTAGGTTATTACATCTTGAAAGTGAACATGAGAGGGAAATTTATTATCTTTCTGTAAAATACAGACCAGCTGAATAAGTGCTTTATTCTATACCAAGAAGTCTGCCTTCACTCCTAGACAACACATTAAAACCTGAAAATGTTTGGTGGTAAGGAAAGTAAAGCATTCTATAATTTGATGCCATCATCTGCAGAACCCTTTAAAGGGTTGTCCGGTTCTTTTTTTTGTTTATTAATTGGGTTCCCTGTGGGTGATAGTGTATGTAAAAACTTAATTGATGTACAGGCAGTCCCGACTTACGTCGTTCCGACTTACGTCTGTCCCCTAGTTACGAATGGGGACCGGAACGACGCAAGCCAGGGACAGCTGACAGCGGTGGCCCGGGCACTGTCAGCAATCTTTGCAGCTGTACGCGACTCCTAGGAGCGCATACAGCTGACTCTCTGGGCCCCGTCGGCGTCCGGGCACTGCCCTGTCCCGGGACTCGCTGCCGCTATATGCGACTCCTCCCGGAGCGCCTAGCACCGAAGCCTCTATGGCGGAGCAGACAGCGAGCGCTCCCTGCTCTGCAAGAGAACTCCGGAAGGCCGCAAGCAGACATGCGACCTTCCGGAGTCTCCGACACAGGCAGCGTGCGATGTCATCACGCTGTCTGCCCGGCCTAATGACATCACCGGCCTGCACCAGAAGACGGAGCCGGAGGTGAGCAGCGGGGGACGGGGGTGAGTATCTGTGTTTGTTTTTTTAAATAAGCCCTATCTATACCTGCCTATGGGGGACATAACTGCCTATGGGGGATAATAACTACCTATGGAGGACCTATACCTGCCTATGGGGGACATAATTACCTATGGGGGACATACCTGCCTATGGGGGACATATTACCTATTGGGGACATACTCCAAAGGGGGACATACCGCCTATGGGACAAAACTGCCTATGGGGGACCTATACCTGCCTATGGGGGACATACCTGCCTATACCTGTCTATGGGGGACATACCTGCCTATGGGGGACAAACTGCATACCTCTATGGGACATCCCGCTATGGGGACAATAACGACTATGGGGGACATAACTGCCTATGGGGGACATATACCTGCTATGGGGGACCTATACCTGCTGTGGGGGACATATACCTGCTGTGGGGGACCTATACCTGCCATGAGTGACCTATGCCTGCCTCTGAGGGGACATATACCTGCCTATTGCTTTCTGGGGGACCTATACCTGCTATGGGGGATATATACCTGCCTATCATTACACACCATACATATACAACATACAGATTGGTTTCGACTTACATAGAAATTCAACTTAAGAACGAACCTACAGTCCCTAACCCGTATGTAACCCGGGGACTGCCTGTATGTATTTTTGTGTTTTATACTTTTATTACTGTGTGTATGGCAGTAAGTGATAATGTTCCGTTCAGACCTTAGTACTGCATACACTATAGAAGAGCCTGTCAGCCTGATGACTAGTGCGCATGCTCGCTAGTCAATAGGCTGTTGCTGCTGAAGTGTAGCGCCCCACCTTCCTCCCTGAACACTGTGTCAGAATATTTTGTATAGTGTGATGTTTTGTTCTAGGAGGACTTCGGATGGGTACACTACAGCAACGATGGCCTCCTGACTAGTGCTCATGCTTGCTTATCAGCAGGCTGGCTGGTGCTTCTATATTGCAGCTGCGCACTGCCCTCCCCAAATGCAGTACTATACAGAATAGTGTGACACAGCGTTCAGGGAGGGCGTTGCGCACCTACAGTAAAGCAGCATGTGCACTAGTTATCAGGCCAGCTCTTCTATAGTATATGCAGCAGTAAGGGATGACATTCAGGAACGGAACATCACTTATTGGCATACACAAAGGGTAATATCTCCCTATACCCTACAGCTGTGTGGGGATTTGAAATTTCCTTTTTGCACCCCACTAAGCATCTGCATATAACAAGACATTATGGGAAAAGAGCTGGAAGCTCAAGTGTCCTCTATTGGATGTAACAAAATCTCAATCTGCTTCTAAATCACTGAGTCTTTGGAAAGTAAAAGGGATGTTGGCCAAGCCAGCATAACTGATCTGCTTGCAGCTGTTTCGGGGTTTAGCCCCCCGACAGGGCAGAGCTTGCTGGGTGGGAGGCAATGAGTGGCTCAGAAAGGGGAATATCTCTCCTTCGGGAGAGAACCACATAGGTGTGTGGGATTTGAAATTGACCTTTTGCACCCCACTACTTTGTGTCATACACAAAGTAATAAAAGTATAAAATACACAAATACATGACACATGACATCAATAAAGTTTCTATATACACGGACAAGCAAAAGAGAAACAATATTTTGAACTTTTGACTTTCAGGCTCCATATCTCACCATCCACTACAACTTTCAATGTGAGACTGCTATAATTTTATACCACTTTATCATCTTGGCTATCTCATACATATATCTAACTTGTAATTTAGCATGTGCTTAGTTATACAGATTCTTGTCATGTAACTTACTGTTTTGCTCCCAGTGCTGGAACCATCTTTTTCTTCTTATTACTACAAATTTCAACCTGTTCTCACATTCCTTAATAGCTTAGTGTGCTATTAGTTTGATTCCCAAGGAAAAAGTTGCTGGTTCGAATCAAGGAGCAGCCATGAAAAAGATTTTCCAAGAAAATAATAAACGGCCTCATCCAGCTCATCAATAGCATTCTCTCGGCCAAGAACATTGTCAAAATGCATCATGTGAGGCCATGACCAGTGTCGAACTCGGGGGGCTGGGCCCACAGGGGAATTGATCTTGGGGGCCCGCCCTACATATACTGTTCATGAAAATATTATCAACCTCTTAGACATAAATACGTCCATTTTACCACATAATACAGTGTTCAAAAAAGAACTGTATTGTGTAGTACACAATACTAAGTGAGTCACATATCTGTCCCACACGTCTGTCTATCTCACATATCTATCTGTCTCACACATTTGCCACAGTCTAACATATCATAGACACTTGGCTAAGTAGCTCCATCCATATCCCCCACCAGCACACATACAATACCCCTCTCCATGTTTCCCTTGGTCACGCACCTCATAACCTTCTAAAATAAACACCAGCAAGAAAGTAAAAGTGTAATTCCTATCACAGGGTCAGGTGTGCATTCACTTTTACAATCAGTGACAAGTGTACGCTGGCACTATACTTGCGCAGATATAACCTACAACATTGCCATATGGAGACCACATAGTGGTCCAACAACAGCTCAGATCACATTACAGTGAATATAGCACTGATCCAATATAGAAGTAAAATAACTCCTGAAATCAGGGACTCACAGGAGACGGAATATCTGATGAGTTGTTCTCTTCTCTCATGAACCATTCTTATTCCCTTCTCTTCTCCATCCGTTCCACCCCGCCATGATGAATTGTTCCGGCCACAACTCATCCCTGCAGAATTTACACACAAATATCTTAGAATCCTCCCTTTTCCAGCGCCTCTTTACCTATTCACACCTCTGTACAAACTTCCCAGGGTTGAGAGAGTGGGTACAAGCCATAGCATAGAAACACAATCTCCTAAGGGGTTGGAGGGTGGGGAGAGGACTAACTCCCTGGAGATTATGCTACAGCTATGGGCTGCTCCCCTCACAATTATATTACCAGGTAAGGGTAAACCCTAGGTAGTTGGGCAAAGGGGAAATTCCCCCCGGGTAACTAAATAGGTCCTATTTAGGTGGTAACCCCCGCTGGTAAAGGGGGGAGGCCCAAGTAAGGTTGTAATAGCCCAGGGGTGGGTTTTTAAAATAGATCCCCAGTAGAAAAGTAGGCCCGTTGGGTTGCGGCCCCCAGCGTCAGTGGGGGGCTGGTATGATTGAAATATGAATCACAGATTTCGTGCAGGCCTGTGTGCACGCATTACCAATCGGGAAGGTGGCCTGAAAAACCTGAAAACCCTTTGCCCTCAATATCATGATAAGAATTTTGATTTGATTTTAAAAAAGGGTTTGAAATGGACATAAAGTTTGGGAAAAACTGAGACTTAAGCAATGAAAAAAATCAATAACTGACCCTTAAAAGGGTGTAAAGGGGGTCGGAAAAATAAAGAAAAGGGGTAAGGGAATGTAAATTAAGGGAATGTAAATTTTCTGGGGAAAGCTATGATAAAAAAAAATGTTTATTTAAAGGCATTGGTCGGGCCCAGGATTGATGAAATCTCGGTGGCAATATGAGTATCCTAAAGATGATTTTTTTCATACACTTAGTATTATGGGATTGAAAAATAACTTTTTGTTTTAAGGACAACAACCTGAAGCAAAAATTTAGATTTTGGGAAAGAAATGGTTCAATCACAATGAATAAGTTGTGGTTGGCCCCAACAGTCCCTAGACCCAACCCAATCAAACATTGTGGGGAGTTAAAATAGCGGACCCATATGCAAGTGAGTATCCAAGTGATCACCCGATTCACCCCATTTAAAACTGTGAAGGAAACCCATGTAGATTTTTAGTTGAGATACTTTTAATATGATCAAAAGATGTCCATAGGATTCGGGGAGTGTTGAAACCCAAAATCGATTTCAAAATAACTTTAGGGGGGTTAGGAGCAAACGGTAACAAAGCAGATACTTGACAAGAATCGCATAACTAACAATGCTAAATATTTCAAGTCCATTTAAATATAATACCAAAATGATTGTCTAAAATTTATGATATATCACGTTCAAAGCAGTAGTGGATGGTGAGCTATGGAGCCTGTCAGTAAAAAGTTCAAAACATTGTTACCCTTTTGCTTGTTAGTGTATATATTCCCATAGTGAGCCTAATTAAAGAAAAAAAATCATCAGAGAACCCCTTTAACAAGTTAAAACCTAGAAGATTGAAAGCAAAAAAAAGTCCATATTGACTTTCTAGTCCTCCCTAAAGAAAAAAATTTGGTATCAACACTTCTAACAACTGCCAATTTAAATAAAGACTGGGTAGTCCCAATATACAATGTACCGCAACTTATGATTACCACTAAAAGCATCAATGAAGTTGAATTGCCTAGGATAGATAAAACTTAACCTTTACTATACTCCTCTTAAAACAGAAGAAAAATAACGAAAACAACACACTCCCTATAATACCCTACTTAGACCCTACAAGCTCTACCCTATTCCCTACCAAACCCCTGGGACCCCCCCATTAAGGGGTGACCCCAGGAACCAACCAGATATTACTATCCTATAAACCCCTTATTATTAATTCTCGCTTGCATTATAGGGATTCCAAAGCAAATTACAGTTAGGAAAGTTAGGAAGTTGAGTGTTCTCACGAATCTACTTTTAAATCTATAAAGCCCGTTTAAAATTATCATAAAAATTCGTTTTCTACTGCACTGTAGCCCTTTTCTTTAGCCCAACGCTGAAAAAAAAAGGGGCAAAATCACTACAAAGATACGAGAAAATACTTTAAAAAAGCGAAAGAAAATAAGATATATGTTTATGGGGAGATAGAGTAAAAACTAATTTTATACCATGTCAATATTCCATATAAATCCCATTGGTGGGATCAAACAAATCAAATAACATAGTAACACTTCAATATAAATATACTTCCGTAGCCCCCTTTTGGTTGAAAAACCTTAATTTGGCTCTTCCCCTGGGTTTGGACCTAGGGAGGGAAAGGCCTTGTAGGGTCAAGTAGGGGATTATGGGGGGGTGTTTGTTTTTTTATTTTCTTTGTTTCAATAGGTGTATAGTAGAGGTTAAGTTTTATCTATTCTAGACAATTCAACTTCATTGTTTTTGGTACTCAACCACTTCAAAACATCGAATTTGGTACTCAGCACATTCTGACAAAAAAATGATCATGGTATTCAACGTTTGCTTGGTACTCAACGTACTCTCTAGAAATTTTTAGGGGAAGTTTGGGAAGGGTATCCCACTGAGCATGTTAATCTCAGCATAGCTTTTGCACAGTACCAATGCAGAACCCCTCTAACTATTGTTTCAAGAGGTCCGTAATTTTTTTGGTTTTTAAGACCATCAAAGACCCTTTTACATTTAGGGGAAAAAGATGCTTGCACTCTTCTGTGGGGAGTCTCTCATTGTTCCGTTTAGCTTTTCAAAATTGTATGAAAACTGTTTCCCGTTAAAGTCATTTATGTCAATGTATTTTAAATATTTATTTAGTAAAATACAAACCTTTTAATGCAAATAATTCCTTATAAAATGTGACTTTTTGGGGTCTGAGACAGATCAATTAAATTGATATAATTCCTTATAGGAAAATAAATTTGGTACTTAATCTGACTTCTGCCATTAGTTAAAGGGGTTGTCTCACTACAAGGATTGCTTTTTATGTTAAAGATATTGCAAAAACAAATCACTTTGCAATATGTGTCCATTAACTGTATCCTACCTATTCCTAGATATTCCCTCTTGTATGGGCTCCATCAGCTCCTCTGGTCGCCTTAGCTACAGACCTGTTTGTCTATCCTGATAGGCTGCCAGTACTGGTTGTTATAGCTACAGACCTGGCTTCTACTGCCGCCTAGTGGAAGCCAGTAAACAGGCCCCTGAATTCAAAATGAAATCAAGAAAACAGGAGTGAGGTGAAGATGAATCAATGTAGTGAGACAACCCCTTTAATGTAGCCCAGTATTTCATTTTTGTCTTGGGATAGACATATCTGCTCTCATGAGGACCCTGGTCATCACTGTCTTCATCCAAACTAGTGATAATACTCTGCTCCAACTAACAAAATGGATTTGTCAGATACACCACTTAGAAAAAGTTAGGGATATTTGGCTTTCGGGTGAAATTTATGGAAAGAGTAAAAATTTCACACTACAGTGATATTTTATCCTGAGGCCTTTTAGGTCGGAGCATGCAATGTTGGTTTTCTTATCTGAAACAATTTAATGAAACAAAAGCCAACAACAGTGGAGAGCACCATCCAAAAATGTTAGTGTCTCCATAACGTGTTCTATGGCCTTGAGCATCAATTTCAGCTTGACAACAATGTCTCATGCTGTTTACAAGACAAGTTATTGACTCCAGAGACATGAAATTCCACTCTTCTTGAAGTGCGCCCCTTAGGTCATTGCGGTGCAGGGGCACAGAGTTTTACACAGTGATTCAGCTGATCCCACAGGTTTTTTATGGGGCTCAGGTCTGAATAAAGTGCAGGCCACTCCATTTGAGGTATCCCAGTCTGCAACAGCCGTTTCCTAATGATGCGACCTTGTTTAGCTGGAGCATTGTCGTCCATGAAGATGAAGTTAGCCCTGTGTTGTTCATGCAGATGCACAATTATTCACGTAGTGAAAGCTTGTCACTGTACCATTCCCAAAGTGTAGGGCAGTCCGGTATTGACTAGACACACCTGCCCACACTGTACCACCACCAAAGGCTCGTCTGGTGACAACAGTGGCTGATGCAAAGCACTCTCCTTGGTGTCTCCAGCATTGTTGGTGGTCATCATTTCTGCTCAGAGTGAATCGACTTTCATCACTGAATATCACTGAGGGCCACTGGTCCCTCATCTAACGTAGATGCTCTATGGCCCATGCAAGATGATGATGCCTGTGCCTGGTGATGTGGTCAGGTACCCTTGCCAGTCAGATCACGCTAATGTAAATAGTTATGAATGGCCTGACGTGACACTTGGTTGCCTCTCACCTGGAGCCTGGAGTTGTGTGACATTCATCATCCGGTTCTGCAAGGTATTGTTTACAATGAATCACATCAGTGTGTGATTTGGCCAAAGAACGTCTACTCCTTTCTGTGACTCTTCCAGTCTCTCTGTATCGCTGTTGCAACCTGCTGATGACACTATGTGGCCACTTCTGCTTGAGACCATCCTGCTTGAAGTCTCACAATGGTGAGGTACTGTTGACCAAGTGTAAGGTGCTGTTTTGGTCTTGTGATTTCAAAATGTGAACAGCATGATAAGAAGGACTGTTTAAATCCCAATTCAAATTGATCCCCTAAATTTATTGGGCGATTCAGGGATCAAACGCATGTTGTGAATTTTGCTATTAAGCTCCTTGTTAGAGATCAAGTTGTGCAAAATGTACTGAAACATTGAACAGTTGGACATGTGCTTTCTAAAGTTAATAAATGGTGTAATTTAAAGCATTTAAAAAAAAATTAAGAAATTTTATGTTCATTCTGAAATATCAACCAAAAGCCAAATATCCCTAACTTTTTGTGAGTAGTGTATAACTCATCTCGGTTATCTCCATTTGCCCTAACAGGTTATATGTAAAGTGGTGGTCCAAAAAGTTTGAATATGGTTTGTATGCAATAACAAGAAGACATAAAGCTGTTGAGCGACTGAAAAGTGTTTTGAGGTATAAAGTGTCTCCTTCATACCTTTTTTTTTTTTTAGAATGTCTGTCTAAAAATCCCATGTGTTTCAAGTGTTTCTAGTAGTGTGTTTTTGTACGTGTTTTTGGTGGCAGTTGTATAACATTTTGCATACTTTGTCTTGAAAAGAAGCTTTTAATGGGGTTATCCAGGTGTTTTAAAAGTAACTATTAGGATCATGCTGCAAAGATAAAAAGAAAAAAAACTTATATTCACATTCTTTCTCACCGCTGTTTCAGCACTGCATTTTTTATTCACTCCACCACACTAAAGAATAAAAAGTAATCCAAAACCCTAATGTACTCCAAAAAAGTACCAATTGTGGCAGAGTGACCTTATGCGGTCTCATGTCTCTGCCACTAGGTGAAGTACAGCAGGACAGGTGCAAGGTACGTACCAAGGGGTTGGCCTCACTGGGGAAAACCAGCAACTTTGGATCAGTAATCGTAAGCTACTAACACTTGTAGCTATATGAATAGCTGCTACGCAATTTAATATGGGCTGGCTTTCCCGGAATGGCTGTAGAGTTGGGTGTGAGGCCATTCCCACATTCCAGGCCAGGTCATATGTGCTTCAGACACAAGATGTGGTGTGTTTGGCTACCTGGAGTGAGAATGCAGTGTTTTTGGTGCTGGGCAGTAGGCTCAGGCCACAGTTAGTGTTCACTTAGTGACTAGACGGTCTAAGGTTTACGGTCTAAAGTATGGTGGAGGAGGCGGGCACTAGTTGGCATAAGAGTAGTGCAAAACAAATTGGGGCATGAAGTGGTGCCTAAATGCATATGAGTGGGGCATATGAGATACTGCTGCATTTGAAATTTAAAGGACCAAATGCCTGAAAGAAAGTAGCTGTTTGGAAAAGGATGTCTGTAACAAGGCAATCAGACTGTTAGCTTTGGGGAGAAAGAGTGTCTCAGAGTTAGACTGTCGCTAGAGAGAGAGGGAGACACACAAACCCCAGAACAAGAGACTGTGGTGTTTAAAGTGACTGTTGCCACAGGTGGAAATATATATATATATATTTTAAACCAGGGAGGAGCTAGCTAAGTACCTGGAGCAGGCAAATGCCCAGATGGTGCAAGCTATAGCCAAACAGCAAGCCAGTACCCAGAAGCATCGGGCCCATGCCGCATCTATACATGCACATATTGAGACCCTCCAGGAGTTTAACAAGCTGTTGGCTCCACAGGTGGCCGGGTCGACAGTAGCAGGGGCGTAACTTTGGTTCAAAAAGTGGGGGGGACCAATTTTCTCTCTCATCCCCTATCTTCCTATCCCTCCCTCCTTCCTTCACTCACCTTCCCTTTCACTTCTCCTCACTTCCCTTCTCCCCCTCCTCTCCCTGCAGTGAAGCAGCCCCCTCTAACCCAGCTAAGAGGTCTGAGGGAGTGTATGAGCTCCCCCAGCAGATCCGGGCGAGTCCTTATGGCAAACACTTTTGGTGCAATCCTGTGGGTATGTTCACACGGCATAATTGCGGGGCGTAGTTACACCCCGCAATTACACCGGGACATCGGGAGCTCGCGCTGAACGGTGCAAGCTCCCGCGGGGGGGTTGCGCCGGCCCCACAGACATTCATTACTAGCGGCGCGTGTTCGCCACTAGTAATTGACATGTCACTTATCTCCACCTCGCCGTGTTGTGTGAGCAGGGAGAGGAGAAGTAATCCATAGTTCTCTATGAAAACTGTGGATTACGGTAATGACTGGGGCGCATTTCGCCTGTATTTGAGTGCAGTACGGCGCAAAATACGGACCAAAATGTGCCCCAATCATAGCCGTGTTAAGGTTATGAGTGGCTGTCTAATTACTGAAGTTTCGAGCCAGACTGGGACTAAAGAGCAGCCCTGGAAATGAAACCGAACCAGCCCACCATAATTTCCCCCCACCTAGATGGAAATAAAAAATGTTGTGCAATGCAGCAAATTTAGCTTAACCCCTCCCATCCCCCATCACTACTCCAATAAATTTGTTTTACACACACAACAGAATTAGGAAAATAAAAGAACCTAATCTTTCTATACTCCTAGGAATCACTTATGTCACATACTGTACCCCAACATTTATTTTATTGCATACCATACATCAGAATGACATCACTCACTGCACCCCTGAAATTAATTATCTTACACATGGTAGCCACAGAAATGACATTACTAACTGCACCTTAGAAATGAATTGCACATTGTACTCAAGAAATAATATAGTTCATTATACCCCAAAAATTTATTATATTACACACTGAACTCTAGAAATGAATTTCATTACTCACTGTACTCCAGAGATTACATCACACCATACCCCAGAGATTACATTACACTGTACCCTAGAGATTACTACATGACACACTGTACCCCAGAGATTATATTAGACAAAAATCAGCATCATCTAAACAACGACACTGATTTTACATAGGGTATAATGTAAATGCCGGATTGGACGCCGGTTCTGAGTCAGCCCCAGAATCAGCATTCACAACTTCTGCATGAATGTACCCTTAAGGTATGTTCAGACAGCATATAGCGAGGTGAACTGTGCGCTTTGTTATGTGCTGGGTGTTTTAGAAATACGCGCTGGCCAGTCCATACTTCTAAAATGCTGTGGGGGCTGGCCGCATTCACTTTCATTTTCCCCGGTGTGTAAGTGCAGGCTAGACGTGACATGGCTGTACAGTATATACACATCTCACACATACAGTACATACCCTACTCACATGCACACACAACGCCTGGCATCCTTGTCCCCTCCTTACCTGTCTCCTGTAGTCTGGTGTAGTTGGCATTTGGCAAGAGCTTCCCTTCTTCTCTGATGAGGGCTGAGCATAGGGGAAGTGGTATATGAGGGGAGGGAAAGATACAGCCCCAGATACACAGTGTGCTGGACTGTGAGCAGTGTGCTGATTGGTGAAGCAGCCCCTGCTGACTCCTGCTCTACCAGTCAGCGCTGCTATCCCTCAGCACTGACACTTGAGGCTGCTGCCTATTCTGTCCTCCCAAGATGCACAGAAATATAGGAGGCGAAGTAATAACTTCTTCCTCCTCTGTGCGCTGCTCTCCCCACTTACCATATTCTCATGCTTTCATATGGATTATTTTTTATTGAAGTTGCTAAAAAGTGGGGGGAAACAATCCCCACCCAGGAAAAAGTGGGGGGGACCAGTACCCTCCGTACCCCCCTAAAGTTACACCTATGGACAGAAACTGTCCATGTCAAGGAGACCGCAGAGAGTGACCTGAGAGCCTGAATGTCTGTGAGAAAGGCTATGTGAAAGATGACTGCAGGAGAATATTTGGTGGCCTTCCTTGCGTCTTGCAAGCAGATATTCGTCTGAGAGCGACTGCCAGACGCAAAATATACAGAGGCCATTTCTCACTGGCAAACTGCAGCGGGTTTACTGTGACATGCCCTCACAGGAAACCATAGACTACCCCAAGCTAAAGGTTGAGATTCTGGCATGTCTGGGATTAACAAACACGGTTTGGGCACAGAAGGATGCAGAGTCAGAAGTGGGAAAGACCATTGCCGAGGGCAACCAGCCTGACTACTGAGGAAAGGTCCAGCTACCAAAAGGCCATGTGTTCCTCACCAGCGTGGGTCAACTCCAGAACAGATGGAGCAGCAGACTTACTTGGATGCTGCTGTTGCTAGGAGCAACTAATGCTGGAAATAAATGGAGGTGCCACAGAGCGGTGAGATGTGCGCCTGACTGCCCTTTCACTAGGAGGCCAGAGAGGATGCAGCCCCAAGTCCTGGAGTTCCAGATGATTGGAGTCCCACCTCTTGTTCACATGCACTGTCAGCGTGAATTACCTAAAGCATACCTGAATGGACCCCTTGTAAACAGACCCGACGAGAACCCAGTAGGACTGCTCCAATGGGTTATGATTAGAGATGGGCGAATTGATTCTAACAAAGTGAAATTCGTTTAGAATTTCAGGAAAACTTTGATTCTGCACGAAGCCGAAGATTAGGGTGATTTGCGGGAACGAAGCGTGTTTTTAATTGCTAAAATGGCCACAAGCACATGGCGTTATATGGGGCAGAGAACTCTGGGAGGAAGAAAGGAACACCCTCAATGACATGTGCAGAGATTAAGCCAATCAGAGACCGGCGGGATTCTGTGACCTCACAGGGCTAGATAAGTCCGGACGCCATGCTGGCTGGTCACACTGCTCTCGTTCCTCCGCTGGTGCAGCTGCTGCATGTCACGGATGCCCCTGCGACCTCCGTCCCGGATCGCAGGCGCATCCGTGCCCGACACCCAGCGGCGCCCTGTCCCGCACCTCGGGTCCGGGGACCGCTCTCGCCACGATCTCTGCCACCGGTCACTTACCCGGCCACGCTCCTGCTCTGTCCGTCTCGGGTCGCTGGCGTGCGCGGCGTCACCCCTAGGGCGCGCGTGTGCTGGCAGTGTGAAATTTAAAGGGACAGTGCGCCGGTAATTGGTCATTGCCGGGCACTGTTCCTATTTAAGTCCGGCCCCTTCCTGGCAGCCTTGCCGGATCCTTGGTGTTTGTTCCCCTTTGGAAAAGCGTTCCAGAATGCCTTTTCTTGCCTACCCGTGTACCGTAACCCGTTTTCCCCTTTACCGACCACTTATCTTGCCGCCTGTCCTGATCTTCTGCCTGTCCACGTTTACGAACCAAAGCCGCCTGTCCTGACCTCCTGCCTGTCCCCGACTACGAGCCTGCCTGGCGAATCTGTACCACGCCTACCTTTGGCCGCCGCCGCAGGCAAGCCCCGCCAGTGGAAGCGACCTTGTAGACTCCCGCCCCAGCAAGCCATCCCGCTTTGCGGCGGGCTCTTGGTGAAAACCGGGACCTAACTTAGATTCTGCTCCCTGGTGTGGGCTTCCCCCATCGCTTGCGATGGCCGGGCGGATCCCCCTTTCCGGCCCTTTTACACTGCAGAATCTCCCCAAAAAAAAAAATAGCTTTTATCAGGGGATTTTTTTTTGGGAGGGGAGGGGGGGGTTTTTACTGCCCCCTTTCAGAGACTTTATCCTATTTCCTTTTTATTTTGGGTTCGTTTGTGGGTTTTGTTTAAATTTTAAATTCCCGGGTTGGGGTTTAAATTTTGCCCCCTTTTTACATTTTTAAAGCCATCTTTGGGCAGTTTGGATATCCAAATGTTATTTAAGGGCCCGTTTGTGCTTTTTTATTCAGTAAAATACAAGCGTTTTTTAAAACCCCCCCTTTGAGTTAATTTTTTCCCGGGGGTTTCGTTTGCGCCCAAAAAATTTTCCAAGGGGTTTTTTACGTGTTTGTGCTTTTTGATTCCGTTTAAATTTCAAGTGTTTTTAAAAAGGGACATAAAAATTTTCCCGGCATTTGTGGAGTGAAAATTTTTATGGTTTTTGTTGCTTCCCCCTTTTCCGTTTTCTCTGCTTTCAAATGGATTAAATTTTTTTTTGAAGTGGCTAAAAAGTGGGGGGGAAATGGGCCCCCCCTCAGAAAAAAAGTGGGGGGGACCATTTTTCCCCTCTGTTTCCCCCTAAATTAACCATTTCCCACAGGTTCTGAAACCAGGAAATAAACTGTTTTTTTTAAGCGATATCGCAAATTTATTTGGGTCGGGAAAAAAAATTGTCAGAAATTTGGCGAACTTGGCGGGAAAATTTTTTAGAAATTCGCCCATCTCTTGTTTTTTTTTGTCTTTGGGGGAAAAGAGGGGTGGCTTTCCTATTGGATTTTTGCACTCCGCCCTTTTCCTTTGGTTTTAAATCAGTGCAGGATATTTTAGTAAATATCCTTTTCATCCTAAGGTGTTGAAGTCTGGAAAAGGCTCCAAAAAGAGGGGAACGTTTTTTGTGTTTTGGACTCACCCGGGCCCGGGGTTCCCCCTTTACGCAATTTTGGGGGGTGAGCTTAAAACGCTTTTGGGGCAAAATTGTGGGAACTAAGAAACCCCCCAAAAATTTCCCTATATTCCCTTTGGTAATTTCATTTTTTAAAAAATTCCCATATGCCTTGATGTTTTTTTTGTTGATAGGGCATACATGCCCAACCCCCGTTTTTTCCCCGGGGGGTCCGCTATTTTGGGGGCCCCCCGCCTCCCGGGGGGGTTGGCATTTCTCCCGCCCCCAGAGGGGGGCGGGGGTCCCTTTTAAAAAGGGCCCCGGCGCCGGGGGTAGCCTGGTGCGCTACTCTGGCGCCGCCGGGGCGTTTCCCCCAGGCGGGGTGAAGGGGGGCTGCGGGCCCCTTTCAACCCCC
>JAODAL010039854.1:0-37558 GCA_025379985.1 Phyllomedusa bahiana
ACCTATGGAGGAGAATTGACCAATCAGAATAGGAGCGACAATGTCCCATTATATCCTATGGAGAAAAATTTACCAATCATATTCAAAGGCGGGACAGTTCAAAATACAGTAAAAATGCAGAAACGAGCTGATTGGTTGAAGCGGCGGGGGCTCGTCCAGCTTAGCCAATCAGAGCGCGAGCTACTTTCTCATAGAGTTCTATGGGGAAAAGAAATTCTGAGCGCGCTCTGTGATTGCTAAGTTAAAAGAGGCGCCGTTATTTGGACCCAAGGGAGAGCGAGCGACGCTCCTATGGGTTTTCTAATGCAATCTGAAATAAAACTGTACATGGCCGAAATCAAATTATAACACTACAGAAGTTGTCCCGATGTGTATATAACACGAATAATAATATGGGGGTAAGGAAAAAAAATATTAAATCAATAAAATCATGTTTATTTCTTTATTTTCGTTAGCCAAGGATCAATAGTATGGGTGCAATGAAGCGGAGCGCCGCACGGAGCGGAGCGCCGAGATTTCTGTTGCGTTCTTCTATGTTTCCTCGCATGTTCCAATCCTGCTTCACTTCGCCTCTGCCGGAGCATTTAGACCAAAAAAAACAGGTCTGCTGGTCGGAGCTGCCGAGCGCTGCATTGTGCCTCGCTTTGCCGACATCGCCATCGTACATGCCTCGGAGTTTTCGAGCGCGCCACGTCCCGCCCCGAAACGCCTAACCCGCGCCCACACCGCGCCCATTGCATGCCCCTTCATGCGGGGCGCAGCTGAAAGTGGCGAACACAGCGCCTAACATCGCATCCCTGCGTCCGACAGGGGGATTCGGGCCGGGAGGCGCAGTTTACACCAAAAAACAGGCGTAAAGCCCGATCATACACGGCGCCCTTATTTTTTAGCGCCAGAAGTGAGATAACTTTATTAGCGCCAAAATATGTTCAGTAAAGGATTTTAGTGCCGAATCCGTAAAAAAACGGATTCTGGTGCCAAAATTCGTTAAAAAAAAACGTATATTTAGCGAAAAAAATACGAATTGCGCAAAAATTGTTAGCGACCAAAGCATGATCATTTTATTATGAATGGTACAGACAAGGACACATCAGACACTTGTATGCAAATTTGATAAGGATTAACCTTTGTTACACCCACTATAGATATAACTTGGGTCTTCTGGGAGGGTTTTCATTGAAAACGCGCCAAAAGACGTCCGGCGCTTTCCATAGACTCCTGTAGTAAATTTTCCGCCCGGCTCTGGCGTTTTTTAGAGCATGTTGCAAAATACGACCTGTAAAAAAAAGAACAGAAAAAAGCAGCTCAGTGGAGACAGCAGGACGGTTTTACATTAGAGTCTATGGGAGATGATTAGGGTGCTTCCACACGGTGCGTTTTTGGTGCGTTTTTTTGGATGCGTTTTTTGTGCAGGAAGGCACAGCAATTAATGATATACATTGTTCCACAAAAAACGCATCCAAAAACCGCACCAAAAATGCCCCAAAACCGCACCGTGTGAAAGCACCCTTACAGTCGTTTTTAGATCGTTTTTAGAAAACGAAAAACGCTGAAAAAACGGCCGTTTTTCTGTGCAGTGTAGACAGAGCCTAAACGTTACTCCTCATACATATAACATTCCCAGTTTTTGGTACAAATACCTATTATTTGTAGCAGTAGACGGTGGCAGGATCGTGGACAGCACATACATTATGCAAACAAGATCTGTGGCCATGAGAGCGATGGTTTGTGCACATTACGACATTAAAGTCAGTGCTTGTTAGATTTATGAGTCTATCATGCCATGCTGAGTGGTGCAGTGATAAATCCTGTATTGTGCCCACGTGCGAAGGCCTGGCATGTATTAGGATTACATGTCTTAATGAGGTTCAGGGAGTAGCAAGTGCACATATAATGATGCACTCATGAAATAAGAGCCTCTATGGCTAACATAAAAGGCTGGCCCTTTCGCCTTGCATTGTACTCGTGTTTTTCATGCTAGTGTTAGAGTCATTTGGGTGAAAATCAATTGGCAATCAAACGAGTTTTATGTCACGAAACACTAAACATTGTTTCCATTCTGAGCTTTTGTCATGAGGGAGGTTCAAGTGGATGGGCTGTACAGCACAAAGCACTTTTCTCAGCAAATGCTCAGAGATGTTTATATGTCCCATCAATAACCACATTCATATAAAATAAGTGGAGCAAACTAGAAAAATATAAAATTATTCTATGAAATAAAAAGCATTCAAATGCTCACGGCTGAGGCTGTATAAATAATGGCGACACATGAAAAATGCAACCAAATATTAGGAAATGTTCTCTAGAAGCGTTCTGGTACAGCCTTGGAATCCATCATCTTACAGTGGTGACTAGACGTAGGAATGAGAGCAAGAAAGATATTTGGCCTCATATCAAGAGAAGTTAAAGTTCCATGTTGTTGCTTTATGCCACTATGCCTACTTAATGCAGCAACCCACAGGGGAGCATAGGAGAAGATGGGAGCAGCAGTCTATGGTCAAGTGGCCCGGGGTCGACTCAACCAACCTTCTCTTACTCCCTGGGCTGGCATGGTAATACGAGGGTACAGGAGGTGATCTTGTTGGTAGTAGTAGCCCTAAGGACACACCCTAAATAGTTAGTGACACCCTAATAGTTAGACACAGGCATAGGATAAAGGGAACCTGTCACATAGGTTGTGCCCCCCTTGCTGAGGGCAGTACAATCTAGTTTCAGACCTGCTGTTCCCAGCACTGTGCCCCTTATTCTGTAAGATGCAGCAGTTTTAGAGCATTTACCCCTTAAATCTTATTCATGAGTAGGTGTTAGCTCCACCCACCAAAAGCTAGCTCCGCCCACTGACAGTTATTCATATGTTTCTACCTATTCAAAGTAATAGGTTTGTCAGTTGAGGTGGGTGGGGCTAGCCACAGGTGGGCGGGGTTTGAAAAAAACTGACACTCAGAAGGACTCATCGAATGACTCTTCTGGCTGAAAACTGCAGATTTGATCATTAAATACACAAAAACTGCTGCATCTTACAGAATAAAGGACACAGCGCTGGAAACAGCAGGTCTGACACTAGCTTGTTCTGTCCTCAGCCAGGGGGGCAAAAACTATGTGACAGGTTCCCTTTAAATTCAGCTGTCTTTACTGGAGGATCAGGCAGGAAAAAAAGGTCTGCCGCAGAGTTGATACCAAGGGTGACAGAGCTGCTCAGGTGGTATAGAGGGAAGATCTTTTAGACTGTAAATGCCTATTGCTGTTCCCATTAGTAGGGTGGAAACTTTCAAGCCTTTCATTCCAACAGCATGGTAGAAGGCAGGATCCTCAAAGCAAATATTGGGCGAGGCCAAAAGCCAATGCCCAGTCCTTGGGTGTGAGGCCCAGGAAATATTAACCTTACACCAGGCTCAGCCTTTAGGATATGGCTCCGTCCACCTTCTAGAAACATCCAGAAGATGCCTCGAGAAAAGACCTGTGGGAAATCTTTGATCTAACTCTGCTTTCACTAATTTAAAGCGACATACAAGTTATCAGAACAAGTACATTTTGTATAGTCCATTGTCAGCACACTAGGTAAATAGCACGATAGTTTACACTCTTAGTGTATGTTCACACGCCGTATACACAGCATATAACGGCGCGTACTGTGTGCGATGCTATGCACCTGCTGTTTAAGACGAATGCACTGGCCAGAGTGTACTTCTAAAGTGCTCTGGTCCAGCCCCCATTCACCCTCCCTTACTCAATGAGTGCTATGATTTTACTGTATTTGCAGGAAGTACTTTGGGCGTATTGCGGACCGTTTACGTGCTGAAGTACGTCCCGCAAATACGCCGTGTGAACATACCTTTACTCAATCCTGGTAAGAGTCCATTGACTTACGGCCCTGGGACTGCTTCAACATTCCATTATTTGTCGACATTGGTCTGTTAATTGGAAATGTTATTGTATCAGAAGTGACGCAGAACTGTAAGTTCACATGTAAAAGCATATAAAAAACTCACTCCAATGGAATTACTGAGGTTCATGCTGAATTTTAGCATAATACTACTCAATACCATTAACCTATTGCTGACTACATGGGTATTTTCACATGGATTAAAATGCCACGTATTGCGCATTATATGTGGCGAAATGTGCGCCGCAATTACTGTAATTCATGGCTCTCATAGAGAGCTATGGATTACGCGTCATCCCCCCGTGCGTACAATACGATTGTATTGTACACATGGGGGGAGAATTGACATGTCAATAGTTAGCGGCGAATACATGTCGCTGACAATGCATTTCTATGAGGCCAACGCCCAGCTGCCCAGTTCTTCGCTGCTTTGAAATTACGCGCTGATCAGCGCATGGTTCCAAAACACCCGGCGTATTGCGTGTGCGTACTGTACGCGCCACAATAAGCCGTGTGAACATAGCCTAAACGTCTGTCCAGTGGCAGTTTATCTCTGCACAAATATTCTGGAAAGAAGAGATCACAGTCGCAGACTAATTGTACATCTGCACAGGTAGAGCGCGTTAACCGGCTGTCCACTGAGTAAACAGCGAGTGTTTATTACCGCTCCTGCCTTTCCGATCACTGTATATACAGACCAGCAAGCTTTCTGCTTCCCAGCGCTGGTGTTCACCTGACCACCATGGCTCGGTATTTACAGATGCTGCTGAGTCTTACTATTTAACCTCTTCCTATATATATTGTAGGCGGTAGCTCAAATGGTAGTCCCAGATAAAGCAGACTGGTAGGCCAAGGCTCAGGGATAACACACGTGGTTTATTTTATCCAAACATCCACAGGAGGTAAATCTTGCCCAAGGGTATCAACACAAAACATCAGCTTAGTTCAGCTTTAAAACAGTTGCATGTAAGTCCTCCGCCAGTGCGGTCTCATCTGTTTGGATGCTTTGGTAGGGGATCCAATCCTCCATGAAATGGCCGAGCCCACTGAACACCTCCAGCACAGAGCTCTTTCCTCTACAGACTGACACACACCTCAGTCTTGGAACCACACCTGTCTCTCACTAGCTCCAGGCTCTTACAGGCCTAGTAAAGCCTGGACCTGTAGTGTGGGAATGGCCGTCCCACCCATCTTTTCAGCCATTCCAGTAAAAGCCGGACCCGCATCAGCCGCTTAAGGCAGCTGTTCTATACTAATTAAATAGGTGTCAGCAACCAAGTGTTTACTGACACAAAAGATACCTTGGCTTTTACCTCACTGATACCAGGGACATCGGTGACACATACCGTCCATCCACAATGGCACCTTGTGCCCTCTTAGGCTATGTTCACACGGCTTAAAATGGGACGTATTTCAGACCGTAATTACGCGCCGTACTGCGGCAATTACGGCTGGAATACGTCCCAGTCATTACGGTAATCCACAGTTTTCATAGAGAACTATGGATTACGTCTCCTCTCCCTGCTCGGCGAATCCGCCGCAGAGGGAGATAAGTGACATGTCATTTTCTAGCGGCGTATACGTGCCGCTAGTAATAATAGTCTATGTGCCGGCCCCCCGCTCCCGCCCCCGCTCCCACGCCGCCCCCGTCCACACAACGTAATTGCAGGCCGTAATTACGCCCTGCAAATAAGCCATGTGAACATAGCCTTAAAATATATACATATTATGACTAAGAACTTTTTTTTTGAAACGCATCAGTGTTTGATCCATGTGGACAGTCACAACTTTCTAATGGATGTCTTTATACTCTCAGAAACAACATTGCTGGTTTCAGGTTTTTCGATACTTTGACAATACACCTACCAGAGGAGTTTTCAATCGTGTAAAAATTACATAAACAGAAAGCCTAAAATATCATGGAAAAAGTGGAAAAAAAACGAGCCCTGTCAGGAACTGGTTACGGGTGTGTTCACACTGTGTGGTGGTGGTATGACGAAAACCAAACCAAAACCCATGTGATTTTACCACAAACACTACATGTTTCACAGAAAAACCACACAGATAATTACCACATCGCCAAACAATGGGAAATCAAAGAAAAAGCACATGCATTTTCATGTATGTGGTTTCGAAGCAGCTGTAACTGGACCACAACTGCACTGTGTGAATGTGCCCTAATGGTTCCTGGCATTCAGTTATGGATTGTGTTGAGTGACATACATGGTCGAGACTATAGTCATAGCAGCCATATGAGGCCCAGAGTTTGAAGGGGTGCACTCAGGTACAAAAACATTGTTCCTTTTTGTAGGGAACAGGTAGTTGGTGACTTTTTGCTCTTCAGCGCTACTAGGTGGGTCCTCTAATATATGGTGGGATTACTTATACCTTCACTTATTGCTACTTCTGCTGCTGTTTCAGTTTATTGTTAATAGGTATTGGGGCCCCATTCCATTTTGCAATGGAGCTCTTTGAATTCTGGTTACACCCCTCACGACATGAATGGTAGTATAAGCATTAAAGTACCCCTTTTCCTCACCTTGATGTGCAATGAATGCAGTTCATGTATAACAGAACAACCCATCATTACTTATGGAACTAAAGAATGAACATTGAATAATAGGGCATTTTGAATCTAACCAACTTCCTATTGTTAGAGTAATGAATGGAGCCCTTTTTATTCAGGTCCATGGCAAACGCTAATGTGTAAAATGATGTCAACAGAAATGTGCAGCCTTTTTCTCAATGAAACCGCATCAAAGATGCATCGAACGCTTTCAAGAATGTGTCATAAATCTTGGCCAAACCCGGATCATGCTTTACCTCACATTTACATATCGGTAAGCCTCCTAGTTTTTGAGCCATGAGGTCTTTATCTGGAATGAATAAACTTTTTTTTCTTTTTCCCTCGGGGAGTTCTGAATTAAAATGGAGCGCCGGTCACTTTGATGCCTGAAGCTACAAAGCTATTTAGTTTGACGTTCCTCCCTGTTGGTATACGAGCAGGGGCTCTGAGACGAGGCACCAACGAGTTAAATAGACTCACGTTTTCTCATTACTAGAACATTTCAACACTCCCTCTGTGGCCAAGCGTTCCCCCGAAAATTCTATCGTGCGTCTGTACCCCTGTGATTCCAGTCTGGATTATATCATAGAGGCTCTGATCCTGTAAAAGGACTATAGGTGGCAAGCAAGCACTGTGTTACAATCTCTGTTCTGTGCTCTGTTTGATGTGGATACATTCCTGTCTGCATTTTAATTATGTTTTGGCTGGAATTATTCAGCAAGCTGCATGTAACCTCTCTCCTCCGTTAGCTGCATATGTGCCAGACTCCCTCTCTGCTATTTCTGTCTGCCTTTCTCCCCTCCCATCTCTTACTCTTGCCTTTGTCCGCACCTTCAACCCCCCCCTCCCTACTTTCGTTCCTGAACACTCACTTCTCTGGCTCTCTTCTCCTACACTACCTGGGATGTAACCTTTAAAATGGAATTTAGAGGTTGCAGCGTCGGAAATGTAATCTCGACTGCTGTATGGAAAGCGTTCCTTCGAAAATGTGGGTTATGGGAAAGGGAGAACCGTATCACCTGCACAAAGTGTTTTTGTAAGCATTAGTTACACAGATGCGGCGTACTAGAAGCCACAGAGCTGTCCAAAAAATAATGCAGATCTGTAAGTTGGAAAAAGTACAACGTAGTCATAAAAAGAAAAATGTAAGCCGTACGGTTTGGGGAGAGGAGAGTGAACTCTAGGTGTTGTAAAAATTATATATTCATATTACACAAGGACATTACTACTTAAGGGCTTATCGCCAGAGTTAGACGGCCTGGAATAATATTCTACATATTCTGCTAGAATTATTTTAAGGAACATGTCAATCACTGTCCCCCGTCAGGATGCTAATTCACTTCTCCATCTGCACCTACAAGATCTGCAATGTCTATGCAGAAGAGGAAAAATCTCTCCTTGAGGAGAGGAACCAATAAATTGGTCGGTGTGAGGGTTTACTTGCCTTTCATACCTCACTGACTGTTTTGCATAAAGCAAAGGCTTATGGGAAAAGAGCTGAGGAGCTCCAGAGCGCACTCTATTAGATGTAGTTATCCTCAGTTCACATGTAGCTCGCAGGAGCCTAGCAATGTAAAAGGGTTTTGAGCCAAACCAGTTAAGTTCAACTACAGACAGCTGTTTCGGGGTATTTGCCCCTCATCAGTGCAGTGTAGAGCTTACTGGTTGGCTGGGTGAGAGGCAAGAGTGGCTTCGAAAGGGGAAAAATCTCTCCTTGAGGAGAGGAACCAATGAATTGGTCGGTGTGAGTCTATACAGAGGAAGGTGAGAGACAAATTGAGTTTTTTTTGTGACCATAACCAAAAAAAGCACGATCGGAAATAATGAAGATGATCAGCAATGTTGCTGTAATGAGAGCAGATCTTTTGTTTAAAGAAGAAAATTCTGTTTAATCAATGTAAGGTCAGAATGACAACATTTTCATATGTTGCAGCTTTTCACATGTTATTTTTAGCCAAAGCCAGGAGTGCTATAGAGAAAAGATATCTACGTTTATCAATTCCATGTTTTTACTAGCAAGATCAATCAAAAACTGCAATGATAATTGCGCTGTGTGATCCCAGCCACATTTGATTTTCTTGTGTGTTTAGTATCATTAACTATTCTTCATCGACGCTCTGTAGAGAAAATCACAATGATCAGCAGATTTCCTTCACTCCAGGTTCATGCTCCAAATTTGCACTCTGCCCTTCACCGAGTCACACAAGCCTATTTCATATCTCCTACCTCGTCTCAGTCTAATAACCCGGAATGACTATTTGACACTACTCACCCCTTCCTTACAGGTGCCTTCAACAGACCTTTATACAGGAGTCCTGGCCACTTATTTTAAAGCTAAAATGGACACGAAAGTGCAAGAAATCAATGAAACATCTCCCAGTTCCCAGGCAGCATTGATATCCTCTCCTCAGTACACCCTGTTATCATTTTATGTATTGGTCTAATCATATCTATTGCTATCCAGAGAACAATAAAGTGATCATTCTGTCATTACTACTAATGAGACGACATAGAGATTAGCAACAACTACAATAAAGTTACTCTGCCCTGCCATTCAGGAGTTTTATCTCTTCACTAATCACAGCTAGAAACAGATAAGATTCAATATGTTATTTTTAATTGCATAGGAAGTATGAAAGAAAAAAAAAATACTGCCAAAAATTAAAAAAAAATATTCTCCAGGACTATTGGCTGCAACAAAAATACTCTTTTCTGACTGAAGTGTCCCTTTAAGTTTCCCTGTAGTGTTTTTGCTGGCTCTGATTCTTCTTTTCCACTGCAGGTTGAGGTTCCTCAGAGATAAGTTTGTGGTCCTCTCGCAGTTTTTCTGTACAGCCCCTATGGAAAAGCTATTAGCAGATTTGTTTTCAGTACTATCTCTATGCTGATGACACCCAGTTATATACTTCTTCTCGTGACATCACCCTTTCACAAAATACCAGTAGTCATGACCCAGAGGCAGTGCCAACTTGTGGCAGCCAGAACCTACAAAAACGTACCCCAACCACCTGCCCCTTCCCAGCTACCCGCACAATACCCTTAATAAAGCACACGGCAATGGCTTTGGATTAAATGGCTACAATAGCCGTTATATTAACAAAAATACAAAACATTAATAAATAACCTTTATTCTTAAAACATTCCAAATAACATCCCCCCCAACAACATTCAACCCACAAAGTACACCAAACTTTCTGCACCATTGGGGCTGCAGGTCCTTGGAGCCACCCACACAGTCTGACGACCCATCCTCCTTTGTAATTACCCTCAGCCGTCACCTCCAGCTTGAGGGACCAAAGTGGCCACCCCTGATGGCCGCTACATCACCCAGCTCTCTGGGGGTCTCTCCTGAAAGAGCCCTACTGTCGCCAGACCAACCACACTTTCCATCATGTGATTAGGGAGCCATAGAGGGCTATGACTCCCACCACCATCTCTTAGCTCCAAGGACCCCCACCGCCACTGGCCATTGTGACAAAGATTACCAACACCACTGCACCAAATAAACCAAGCCGCAAGCCCAAACAAACAAAGGGAGGGTGGGAGTTCGGCTCCCTGGGCGCGTCTACTTCCGGCGTACGTGCGGCCGCCTTAAGAGCCAGCCCCCATACCCAACTCCGCCCCGGGGCGCGGCACGCCGGGTGATGCAGGAGGCACCTCCCCCTACGCAAGCTCCGGCTCCGGCCGCCATCTGTTTCTTCTAACATTATATCTTTTCTCTAGCTAAAATAAAACCTTGCAAAAAACTATCTTTTTTTTTTTTGTTTCCACCATCTACTAACCTACTTAAATCTGATATCTCCATTTTAGTGTGTGTTACTAGAATAACCAATTAAAAGAGCCACAGATTGGTACAAGGGGAAAGAGGATCATGCCCATGAGGTCTTACAATCCACAAGGGAAAGAGCAAGGAGAGAGAAAGAGGGAAGAGGCTGTACATTACCATTGAGTTGAGACAACACAGTAACACAATTGGAGTTTCTTAAATAGATTTATTGAACTTGTAGACAGGCAATCAATATGTTGCTTAGACCAATGAACGACTTAACGTCTCTAAAGCCCTTTGTCTCTCTCTGTGTTCAATGTTGGATGTAATGTTCCTGTGTCTGGTTGTTCTTCACAGGCCCCTGGTGCTGGTATCTACCAGTCTCTTTCACTAGATGGCTCCCTGAACTGGTTGCTTATTAACTGAGGACCTTGTTTCCCCTCTTGTCTTATGTTTCCGTCCTAACGTTCTCCCTGGACGGACTCCTCCTGCACAACTTCCCAAGTTGTGATAGATAACATCTAAAGCAGTGGTATCACTGTCAAGTTAAACTCTGTTACATCCGTAGGTTAGAAACAGCAGCAGAGTTATTCAAGGCTGTAGTCTTTCCTGAAAATGTCGTTTTTCAGGTTGCTCTTGAAGGTTTCAAAGGTGAAGTAAAGTCTGTTGTGTTGGGGTCATAAATTCAAGAGCATTGGTGGTGCATGGAAGAAGGACAGGGGAGAGGCAAAGGAGCAGCAGACACAGACATAGAGTAAAAAGGCAATAAAGTTAAAGATGGATTGGATGGTTGCAAGCGTATTAGATGCTAGGTCACAGAGAAGCATGTTGTAGTAGTCTAAATGGGAGAAGATAAGAGCATATACTACTATTTTTGTCTAGTCAAAGCTTAAAAAATAGCAGATTATAGAAACATGTTGAAGTGGAGTCCCATCAAAGCCCATAGAACTTGATTAATAAACTCATGCATGTGTGACTGCCTCTCCATCTATATCAGCCACAACATGAAGCAGGATAGGTGACAATACCTGGAGACAGGTACCAATACTTGGGACTGGCATCTATCGGACATTTGTGGCTGGATGCTATAGAAAGTTTGAGATGAGAATTCCCATTTAAGGTAAGAGTAAGACATTGCAATTGAACCACATTCAACCAACAGCTACATATTTCTGCTGACTTATTCATAAATATGCATTTTATATGTCATGCATGTGTATTGTCTGCAGGGTCATCTTATGCACAGGAAACCCTTATAGCGGTTTTATCACTACAATGATTAGCTTTCACCATGTCACAAAAGGTAAATGAAGACTTTTACTAAATACATTGCTCTTTTGATATTGCCCTGGTCAGGAGATATGAGAAATTTTATGTGCTCTGAGTCCACATAAGTATCTTTAGCTTAGGTCCATATATCTCTTCCTCATTAGACAGAGAGAAGGAAGTGATGTCACCATGGTTAGACAGAGAAGAGTCTTTACCACCAAAAAGATTAGCTTATTTACCATTGATAATCAAATGTTTTTACTCCTTGGAGCTTTGTAGCGGTTTTGCTACAGTTTAAAGGGGTTGTCTCGCTACGAAGAATAGCTTTCAAAATGTAGGGAATACTAAATGAAGACATTTTCCAAATACAATGCTTTGTTCATTTTTTTTTTGTTAAGGAGCTACAAATGATTTAATAACTTCTGAGCTCTATTTGGTTCCCCCAGTGACCGACCTGTTTACTCTTTACCCCCTGCTGTTTGTTCTATGTGATAGCAGGGGGTGATGTCATCACACAGGTCATGGCAGCTCTGTGCTGGCCTGCAGTAAAAAGCTTCTTTTTATCTGATCTTTCAGACAAAAGCCTGTAATCAGTACTGTTTACTTTAGATAACTCTGATGCTAGCAGTTCTGGACAGCTTCTAAACTAATCTAAACTAATTAGCAGACTGAAAACACAGAGTTGAATACACAGAGTGAATGCACTGAGCTCCTATGCTAATTACAGACAGTCTGACCAGGAAGTGACAGGATGCATCTATGAAATTCTGAGGGGAGACAACCCCTTTAAATTTCCTGCACTTATATCACTGTGTAACAACTGGGAGTAGTGGATCCACTGAGCCACTGCAGGCGATGGTACAGGCCACACCAGGGAGCGGAGTCTAAGTGGGTCCCGGTTTGCACCAGAGCCCGCTGCAAAGTGGGATGGACTTGCTGCGGCAGGATTCCACCAGGCTGCTACCCCTGATGCGACTTGCCTGCGGCAGTAACCGAGGTGCAACATGGTACAGAATTGGCAAGCAAACTCGTAGTCGGGGTCGGGGCAGAAGGTCAGGGCAGGCAGCGAAGGTTCGTGGTCGAAGGACCTGCGCAAACGGGACTGGTACATGGAGAAGGCTAACCTCGCATAGATACAGGCATTATGGACTCGGCAATGGTATGCTGGAGGTGGAGCCAATATATAGTCCGGGGCCGGACATGGGGGGCGCAGCCCCTTTAAGGGGAGGCCCCTCATGACCCGGCGCGCCGTCTAAGCCCGGGGTTAGGCAGTCAGGGAGTCGGGCGCGACGCGCGCTGACGTAGGCCGGGGGGCGGAGTCAAGCGCGGCGTGCGGGGTGGAGCCGGTTTATAAGCCGGACCCCGCGCCGCGCGGGAGCAGACGCGGGCAGCGTGACAAGCAGCAGTGACCTCTACAACTGCGCTTGTCTGTCACTGTGCGGGGTCGTTGTGAGGAGATTTTTCATGATGACCGACAATGTGGACGAACTGCTGGCAAGCCTGAGGAGGGCAGCTGGAGAGCGCGGCCCCGAGTGGCTGGCGCAGCAGGTGCGGGGTGCGCTGGGAGGGGGGGAGGTGGCTGGGCCTGCGCCGGTACCTCACACCCCGCTGGCCCCTGCGGCCTCTATTTCCCCCCCTGGAGCTGCTGTTCCCTCAAGGCGCCGGACTCGCCCCCCGGAGCGCCTGAGCCCTGAGGTGACCCCCAGGGCCCGTGCACGCCATCGGAGCCCCTCTCGGGACCCTCCGGGGCGGACGGTGCGCTCTGCAGGGCGTTCTCGAGCCGTTCGTCCTGGGAGGAATCCTTCCAGGCGGGCGGGCCCAGCGGAGCACAGCGGGCGCCAGCGCAGTCCAGCGTTGGTGTCAGCTGGGGCTCCAGGTTTCAGTACCGTGGCGACGGCGGGTGCCCCTGGCGATGATCCAGTCGGGGGGCCCATAAGAGAATGGCGAGACGACAGAAGGAGCGAGGATGCCGAGATAGGAAGGGCGCTCGACGCGCGGGAAGCATGGGATGCGGCCGGCCCGAGTGGGTTGGGGCCTGTCGGGCAGTTGGGGGGCCCACCTGGGGGTCCTGCAGCGAGGGACGGGAGCCGGAGAGTCCGTTCGGAGGTTCACGTTGTCCGGGATCTACGTTCATTGGAACCGTTCATGCAGTCTGGAGACGGAGGTTATATGGATCGTCGAGGAGGTCTTCAGGGATCGGGCGGCGCGGCTGGCGGGTTCACAGCACCCGCGCAGCCTGGTGAGTCAGGATCTGTGTTATGTTTGTCACCGTCGGGGCAGGCAGCGCAGGGAGGGGGATTTTTGGCTCCGACGGGGGAGGCGGCGCCAGCTTGGCAACAGCTAGCGAGCAGCCTGCGCGAGGTTTTGACACGGCTACCGAGTACGGCGGGACCAGCGACGCAACCGTCGCCCATCTCAGCCTGGGGGTCTGCGGTTTTAGGGTCGAATACTTGTCTTCCATCCCCTCTAGGGGTGGGGGAATTGCGGTCGACGGACAGGGCGGAAGGGAGCGGGGGAGTAACGGTGTCGGTACAGACAGAACAGGAGGCGGTTGACAGGGTTAGGTTGGATGACCGAGCGAGAGGGGAGGTTTATGTATGCTTTGAGGGCCCTTTAGGTGCGCATCTCAAAAAGGAGGTGAGGGAAAAGATTTGGCAGGACGAGTACGTCGAAATCTTTTCCCTGTTACCGCTTGAGAAATTCAACATACCAAAAGGGAAGCGGGATGAAAGTAAGAAGGAGGAAGAGGAAAAACGAAGGTGGCGATTAATACCGCAAACCTTCCAGAATTGGATGCAGGCGTTTGCCATTTTGGCAAGCGTCATTGGGGAGAAGGCTCCGGAGAACTGCTCCGGACTTTTTTGTTACCTGGATTCTATAGCGGAGGCACAGAGGGTATATGGGGGGCAGGCGTGGCTCAGATATGACGAGCAATTTCGTCAGCGGAAAGCGGTCAGACCGGCTATTAGGTGGGATCAAAAGGATATAGGATTATGGTTGAGGGTTATGGCGCCCATGCGATACGGCCAGCCCTTTCAGGGGGGACCTGGTACCTCTGGACAGCAGGGGGGTGCCGGGTCGTTCGGCGGGGGTTCCCAAAAGGATTTCAAAGCAGGGGTCTGCTGGCAGTTTAATGACAGTCAATGCAGATTTGGAGCGAACTGCCGGTTCAAGCATGTCTGTTCAGTGTGCAGCGCCGCGTCCCATGGAGCATCGCATTGCTTACGAAAAGGAAAAGGGAGGGGGGGTAATTTTCAGCAAGGGGGCGACTCCGGTGAGTCTGGCCGCGATGGAGCCGTACCTAAGTAGGTACCCGGATAATGAGGCGGCTTTATTGTTAAAAGGAGGTTTTGGTGAGGGTTTTCGGATCCCGGCACCCACACATGAGGTCCCCTTTTCTATTAAAAACCTGAGGTCAGCTCGTTTACACCCGGAGGTGATTAAGGAGAAATTAGATAAGGAAGTGTCACTGGGTAGAATGGCGGGCCCATTTGAGGCCTTGCCGGTGCCGGATTTGGTAGTTTCCCCTTTAGGAGTGGTTCCTAAAAAAGAACCAAATAAGTTTAGATTAATTCATCACCTATCTTTCCCAAAGGGTTTTTCTGTGAATGATGGTATCGACCCGGAACTATGTTCCGTGGTCTATACGTCCTTTGACGCGGCACTAAAATGGGTTAGGGTGTACGGTCAGGGGGCCCTCATGGCCAAGACAGACATTGAGTCCGCCTTTCGGCTGTTGCCGGTGCACCCGGAGAGTGCACGGTTACTGGGTTGTTTTTGGGATGGTTCATTTTTTGTTGATCGTTGCCTGCCAATGGGGTGTTCGATCTCTTGCTTCTATTTTGAAGCATTCAGTTCCTTTTTGGAATGGGTGGTACGGGACGTGTCAGGTCTGTCATCAGTTATCCACTACTTAGACGACTTTTTATGCATTGGCCCAGCGGACTCTGGGGTTTGCGGGTCGCTGTTGGCATCAATGCAGTGGGTGGCAAGCCATTTTGGGGTACCATTAGCCCCGGACAAGACGGAGGGTCCTACGACATCAATCAATTTTTTGGGAATCGGCATTGATACATTAGCTATGGAATGTCGCTTACCAGAGGAAAAGTTGAGGGACTTGAGAGCAGAGGTTAGGAGGCTATTGGTATGCAAAAAGGCGACACTGAGGGAAATGCAGTCATTGCTGGGAAAATTGAATTTTGCCTGCAGGATTATGCCGATGGGCAGGGTTTTTTCGCGTCGGATGGCGCAGGCAACGGCGGGGGTTAAGGCTCCTCATCATTTTTTGAGGTTGTCGGTAGGGATGAAGGAGGATCTGAGGGTGTGGGACTCCTTTTTGGCGCATTATAACGGGCGCTCCATTATTTTGGACAAGGCCATTAGTAATGCGGACATCGAGGTGTTTACGGATGCGGCGGGTAGTGTAGGTTTTGGGGCCTACTGCCAGGGGGAGTGGTGTGCGGGGCGATGGCCGCCAGAATGGTTCAGTTCAGGTTTAGTTAAGAACTTGGCACTATTGGAGCTGTTCCCAATAGTTTTGTCGGTCGAAATTTGGGGGACACGCTTTGCGAATCGAAAAATTCAGTTTAACTGTGATAACATGGGGGTGGTACAGGCCATTAACTCTCTGTCGGCTTCATCTACTCCGGTTTTGGCCTTGTTGCGGCATTTGGTACTGCGGGGTTTGGAATTAAATATATGGGTATTAGCTCGACATGTACCTGGGGTAAGAAATGATCTAGCTGACTCCTTGTCTCGTTCACAGTGGGAGCGTTTTCGGGAGCTGGCACCGAAAGCAGCAGCGGAGGGGTTGGAGTGTCCCCCGGAGTTGTGGACCTTGGTTTCAGTACCGCAGAAAGGCTGTTCAGGTCATCGGTAGCCCCAGGCACATGGGATTCTTATTGCAAGTCTTGGGCGGTGTGGGAACAGTGGTTAGCGGGGGTGGGCCCGTTAGTTACTGAAGGAGAAAGGGCGGCTGCTCTTTTTAGTCTTATTGGTCATGTGTGTAACGAGGGTTGGTCAGTTTCCAGGGTTTCACGGTTCATGTCAGGTCTAGCTTTTGGTTTTAAAGCAAGGGGTGTGGCTGACCTAACCAAGACATTCGGAGTGAGGCAGGCATTGAGGGGTTATCGGCGGGGCGTGGTAGGGGCGGATTCTCGGCGCCCAGTGATTTTTCAGCTTCTGCAACGTTTGGGAGAAAAGTTGGATGCAATTTGCAGATCAGATTTTGAGGTGGGGCTATTTCGCCTTGCATTCTCATTAGCATTTTTCGGGGCTCTGAGGATAGGAGAATTGGTCTGTCCAAGCAGAGGGGTAGTAGGAGGTTTACAGCGGGAGGACGTGCAGTGTTTAGCCGGGGGTTTGTCGATCCGGATAAGACGATCAAAAACGGATCAAGCGGGTAGGGGCAAAACGTTGTTTTTGGGTGAGGTTAGAGACTCCAGAATGTGCCCGGTTCACTGTTTCATGGAATACTGCCGGCAGTGTAGAGGTGGGCAGGGCCCACTATTGGTACATGCAGATGGGAGTTTTTTATCACGTTTCCAATTCACAGCAGTTTTTAGGCGATGTTTGGAGGAGTTGGGATTGGATCCTTCACATTACGCTCCCCATTCATTTCGAATTGGGGCAGCTACAGAAGCGGCGAGTTGGGGTTTGGATGCGGGGTCAGTTCGGAGGATTGGCAGATGGGAATCAGATCGATACAAGCTATACATCCGCCCTCATTTGGCTCAGGTTGTTCCCTAGATAGAATGTATGGGGGGAGCGGGTAATTATCCTCTCGCTTCCGTGGTTATTCTCGGGGTTATGAGATGTTGTTGGAGTTCTTGTGTCTCTTGTTTTTATTCTAGGGCAGCGTACGGTCTGGATTTTTGGCCATTCTTTTGTGCACTGGGGAGCGGAGAGAGCAGCGCTGCGTGCAAGTGGTCGACAACTGGGTATTCCGGAGACGTTGGCGGTGATTCGGTGGATTGGCAAGCGAGGCCTCCAATGGAATCAAGTTATGCGGGATTTCCAGCAGTTTGTCGCCTGGGACAGGGTACCGGATGTGGTGGTTTTCCATGCCGGGGGTAATGATTTGGGCATGCGCCCAATCAGAGACTTAATAAGGGATATCCGGCATGATTTCCTGAGGATTTGGACCAGGTATCCGGGCCTGGTTACGGGTTGGTCGGATATAGTTCCTAGGTTAGCTTGGAGGCATGCGGAGTCAGCGGCGGGTATTAATAGAGCACGCATTAAGGTAAATAAAGCGGTGGCATCTTTTGTGATCAGGAACGGTGGTTTTGGGGTGCGGCATAGAGAGCTGGAATTGGGTGATGGAGATTTTTGGCGTAGGGACGGCGTCCACTTGAACGCGGTTGGGCTAGATTTATGGTCTTTGGATATCAGAGAAGGATTGGAACGAGTCTTGGGGCTGTTGGGGGCTTCGCGCCCATGAGGTATCCTGGTCGCTAGCTATGGCGGGTTGGGGTCCTTGGAGTCTGTGGAAAGTGTGGGGGAGTCAGGCTCAGCTTGCTCCCAATTGGTGGATGGACCGGCTTGGCGAAGATTGGGCTCCACAGGGCTGCGTCCTTGGGAGCAGGTGATGGAATGCGTAGCCGCCTGAGGTGGCTTTTGGTGCCCTGAAGCCGGGGGTGACGGCTGGGGGCAAAATATGGTGGAAAGAGGAACGGCTTCGCCAGGCTTGGTAATGGTTCAGAGGTTACGGCTCCAAGGACCTCAGCCCCAAGCTTTGTCTGACTATGGGCTCTTGGGCTGATGGGTATTTGGATATTTACTCATTGGCAGTGTACTGTTTGATAATACTTGTGTGTTAAATAAAATGGCTGCTGTGGCCAATTTATCCAAGTTGATGTCTCCGTGTATTCATTAAAGGTTGGGTGTGGGAGTTAAATTGGTCAATAGCAGCTAAGGATAGGCGCTGCTGAGGGTCAGCGGCCGGCAATCACAAGTTACCGACGCGCTGGCCCTTTAAATCTCAAAGGGCGACATGTATTAATCTCGCCGAGTCGGAGCGCACGTTTTCGCCGAGGTGCGCTCATACATGCGGTGTAAAGTCCGCCGTGCCAGTGTGTGAGGCGCAGTGCGGGGACTTAGGCGCAGTGCGGGACTGCGCCTGATATTCGCCGTCTGAGGAGGTGCACTCATACATGCGGGGAAAAGTTCACCTCACCTCGCCTGTGTGTGGGGCGCAGTGCGGGACTTAGGTGCAGTAGGGACTGCGCCTAACTTGTATTCCGATTGGAGACAAATCTTTAAAGATGTCCGTGCGTAATGGAGTATGAATCAAAAAATCGCCTTTATTAGGTGTAAAACATTATCAGAAAGAAGAGCTCAAACTTACTAAAAAAATACATAAATAAAATGAGTTTCCAAAAATCAAGAATGGCGCAACATCAGGAATTTGGATCTTGGAAATTGCCAGTAAATAAATTAATTCAAATTCTGTAAGCTATTCTCATGGGTCGCTAGAAACCAGCCAATCAGAATAGGAGCGACAGTGACCCATTAAAACCTATGGAGAAGTATTGACCAATCAAAATCAAAGGCGGACGGTTCAAAATACAGTAAAAATGCAGAAAAGAGCTGATTGGTTGAAGTAGCGGGGGCTTGGCAATCCTGGCTAATCAGAATAGGAGCGAAAGGGACCCATTATAACCTATGGAGAAGTATTGACCAATCAAATTCAAAGGCGGGACAGTTCAAAATACAGTAAAAAGGCAGAAAAGACCTGATTGGTTGAAGTAGCGGGGGCTTGGCAATCCTGGCCAATCAGAATAGGAGTGACAGGGACCAATTATAACCTATAGAGAAGTATTGACCAATCAAATTCAAAGGCGGGACAGTTCAAAATACAGTAAAAAAGCAGAAAATAGCTGATTGGTTGAAGTAGCAGGGGCTTGGCTATCTCGGCCAATCAGAGAGCGAGCTACTTTTTCCCATTGTAGTCTATGGCCAGATTGGGGCAATGAAATCTTGGCTCTCAGCGCCGTGCAGCATGAAGTAGGATTAAAAAAAATTGTTTTTATTAAGTGTAAAATATTATCTGAAAAAGAGCTTAAACCTTCTATAAACATAAATCAATCAAATCCCTAACAGCGCGTTTGTCACCGTGGCCGGCGCTACATCAGGAATTGGGATATAGAGAATTGCCGGGAAATACAGTAATTCAAATTCTGTAAGCTGTTCTCATTAGTCGGCAGAAACCAACCAATCAGAATAGGAGCGACAGTGAACCATTATAAGCTATGGAGAAGTATGGACCAATCAAATTCAAAGGCGGGACAGTTCAAAATACAGTAAAAAGGCAGAAAAGAGCTGATTGGTTGAGCCCAGGCGGCAGATATGAATCCACCAATCATATGTAGTGCGTCTATTTTGAGTGGAGAAAGAAGGGCGCGATAGAAGGGCGCCCTAAAAGTTATTACTGTCTATGGGAAATATTCTAGTACTGTGATTGGTTAGGGGGAAAAAGGGCTCGTCCTGCTTTGCCAATCAGTGGGTGAGCTACCTTCTCATAGAGTTCTATGGGGAAAAGAAATGCAGAGCGAGCTCTGTTTGTGATTGGCTAAGTTAAAAGAGGCGCGGTTATTTGGGCCAATGGGAGAGCGAGCGATACTAAGATGGACGAGCCCCTCTTCCCCCCATCTTACACTTAATAAAAAAGATTTTTTTAATCATACTCCATGCCACACGGCGCTGAGAGACGAGATTTCATTGCCCCGATCTGGCCATAGACTACAATGGGAGAAAGTAGCCCGTGCTCTGATTGGCCGAGACAGCCAAGCCCCCGCTACTTCAACCAATCAGCTCTTTTCTGCCTTTTTACTGTATTTTGAACTGTCCCGCCTTTGAATTTGATTGGTCAATATTTCTCCATAGGTTATAATGGGTCCCTGTCGCTTCTATTCTGATTGGCCAGGATTGCCAAGCCCCCGCTAGCTCAACCAATCAGCTCTTTTCTGCATTTTTACTGTATTTTGAACTGTCCCGCCTTTGAATTTGATTGGTCAATACTTCTCCATAGGTTTTAATGGGTCACTGTCGCTCCTATTCTGATTGGCTGGTTTATGCCGACCAATGAGAAGAGCTTACAGAATTTGAATTACTGTATTTCCCGGCAATTTCCAAGATCTTAATTCCTGATGTTGCGCCATTCTAGATTTTTGGAAAGTGATTTTTTTTTTTTTAAGGTTTGTGCTCTTTTTCTGAAATTGTTTTACACCTAATAAAAGTGATTTTTTTGGAATCATACTCCATGCCGCACGGCACTGAGAGCCGAGATTTCTTTTGCGATCTTCTATATGTTTCCTCTCATGTTAAGTTCTCGCTTCAATTTGACTCCTCCGGCTCATTTAGACCACATTCAACTAGGTCTGCCTGTCGGAGCTGGCGAGCGCTGCAATGAGCCGCACTTTGCCGACCCGCGATCGTACATGCCTCGGAGTATTCGAATGAGCCGCGTCCCGCCCCGGAACGCCCACACCGCGCCCATTACACGCCCCTTTATGTGAGGCGCATCCGAAAGTGGCGAAGTCTGCGCCTAAAATCGCATCCTTGCGTCTGACAGGGGATTCGGGCCGGTGAGGCGAAGTATACGCCAGAAATCGGGCGCAAACCCCGTTCATTCATGTCGCCCAAAGAGCTGGTGCGCGCGCGCCTTAGGAGGTGGGGACACCCGGGCCTGGCAGCCAACGGACGCGAGGAATCAGGAGCACGGTGCGGTAAGCAGATGTGCTCAGGAGAGCGAGTGCGCCGGCGGCCCGATATGTGGCCGCGGCGCCACTCACTCCCAGCGCACGGGGACCGGTGGGGGCACGGCTGCGCCCGCAGCCCGTCCTGCGGGCTGCGGCGCGACCCGTGACACACTGTACCACTCAGATAGTTATAGAGGAGCTGATTATCACTGGTATGGAACCATCCACAGCCTGACCAGGCAGTGTGAATCTAAAGCTGCCTGTTATTCCCCCTTTAATGGATTTGAATTTTTAACAAAATGTTGCGAAGACAAAATGAACAAAAGGAAAGGTTGTATGCAAGTCATATCAGTGTAATAATTGGCCATAGTGGCTATTAATGTTGTTGTGCAACCTAAGTCCGTGTATAGCGCCAGCCTCAAGCCAATTTCAAACTCGTTTCTTCCTAAACTATGCCGCGTCAAAGAGTACATTACTTTTATATTGAAGAGCAGACACACAACAGTTATTTTATGCAGGCTTCTATCACTTGTGCAGGGTCTTAGCCATAAAATGAAGCTTTCAGCTTTTGATGGAATTCTCGGCTCCTTTGACAAACCTGGCTGATTATAATGTGCTGTATTATGAGAGCATATTTTAATACAGATCATATTTTACTTCAGCTTGCATGTGTTCTATGGCCGGTGACAATGTTAGAAACCTCTCTGCACCATAACTCAGGGCAGTGCTCTGCAAAAGAATCCATTTTAGCTGCAGCCTTCTGCACTTTCCAAAGACAATTTATGATCGTACAGATGCAAACTTCTATTACAAATGCCCCTTTATAATATCACATGCCTAGTTTTGTACAAGTACACCGGATTTTTGGAGCACATTGATACATTTGCATGAAGGTGCTGTGCATTAAGGCACTGGAGCTTGAAGGATCTGCACAGTCAACCGGGAGCATGGAAAATTGAGACACCTGCGGTGCGGATCCACTATTCCAAAGGTAGTGTTACATAAGGCACATCTTTAAGAAGTGGGAAAACAACACTTTCTAGCTGTTTTGACCTCCATATACAAGCCTTGCAATCCAATTATTGCATCAATTGTAATGTGAAAACTGTCTTTGGCAGAGAACCTGCAATATGGGGAATAACAGTTTCACACATATCAAGCTTAGAAATACCTGCTCAGCAACAAAATGTCCCTTTTATGGTTGACAACTATGAACTATATAATTGAATGTGTAAAGTGTTTTTCTAAAGGAATGGAAAGCTGAGATAACAGCGGAAACCTGGAAAAAGGTTTTCGAAATAAAAGATAAGATGTAATTATTCGGAATCAGAGATCATCATTTTCTGTGAACATAAGACACAATCACATGGTGGGTTTTTCTGCCAGAAAAAAAGGTTCCATACCCTTAGATCTTCAAACACAGAGTTGCAGCGTGTATGGGATGGATTTGGATAAAGATTTGGACATGGATTGGGATCAAGAAATTATATGTTGCTTCGTTTATTTCCACAATCTGGATGTCACGTCAGAGGAGGTGCGTTGGGCCCTGACTGCCACCCAGCCCACTGTTCCTGCCTACTTGGCGTGCTGCCCTAGGCGACAGACCCCAACTGGACGACAGCCCCTACGCTGCTAAGTGCAGGGCCGTCAAGGAAACTCAAAGTCCAACAGTCCGGGTCAGTCACAGTACGGGAACGTATATGCCAAGAAATGTAAGGCAAAAGAATAGTCAAAAAGCAAGCCGGGGTCCAAACATGGTCAGGAGCGCAGCACAAAGTCGAAGGTAAAGGCGAGGTCAGGAAGCGAGCTGAGGTCAGAAGACAGGAGAGCAAATACAAACAGGAAACACATGAAATAGCAAGGGGAAACCTTTCTCAGGCAAGGACTGAGAGACATGAGGGGGTTTAAGTGAGGAACCCAGAGCCCACCCCAGCAGACGATTGATGCGGCCTCGGGGCCCTCCGATTGGCCAGTGCGACACACCCTCTGACTTGATTGGGAGCCGAGCTGTCACTCCTAAGCTCATCAGCCAGGCTTCTCCCTGGGTGTGTCGGCTGACTAGAGGGATTAACCCCTACCGTGCCTTGCTGCTTCACGGCGGAAACATGCACCGTGACACTGGATTTAAAATCTGCATTGGATAAAATCTGTGCTTCAGGGACAGATTTCATGCAATGGAATCCATTCAAAAATGTAGTGTGAAGTTACCCTTATACATAAAGGGCGTCTTGGTTAAAGGGGTTGTCTCACTACATTGATTCATCTTACCTCAGTCCTGTTTTCTTGGTTTCACTTTGAATTCAGGGACGTGTTTACTGGCTTCCACTAGGCTGCAGTAGAAGCCAGGTCTGTAGCTATAGCAACCAGGATTGGCAGCCTATCAGGATAGATCAAACAGGTCTGTAGCTATAGCGACCTGAGGAGCTGATGCAGCCCATGCAAGATCTAGGAATATCTAGGAATAGGTAGGACACTGTTAATGGACACATATTGCAAAGTGACTTGTTTTTACAAGAACTTTAACATAAAAAGCAATCCTTGTAGTGAGACAACCCCTTTAATTGTCTGCTAAATTATAGATTATTATTAGTGTTACACTAATGGTATCGTGTCCATTTTGACATAGTTTCAATTTGGGTTCAGGACATCCCAAACCTAAATTTTTCATTAAAGGGGTTTTCTCATCACATGTTTTTACAGACTTGAGCTATTTTTCTGTCTTACAGCTTCAAATGCAGGGGCAGGTGTCTCCTTCCAGCAGATGTGTCCCAGTAGGCGTGTGCAGACAGCCAATCACAGAAAAGGGGGAGTGACCCGACCTCAGGCTGCAGTTTTAGGTGTAGAACACACAGATTAGCTTATATCTGCTATACTAAGTGATTCAGGTAATGCAAACCAATTGCAAAAGTGCTTATTTTTACTGTTCCCATAATCAGAGATATGATCTTTGTAGCGAGAAAACCCCTTTAACCATAAATGTAACCCTAACACTAGGTTATATGGTTGTGTATAAAGTTTTTAGGGGGTTAACTTACTGATTGTGGCCTAACTTCAGACCCAATGTCCCACCTGACGTCACTTCCTGTTACTTCACAATTGGCCCAATGTTTTGGTAACCAGAAATGATGTTGAATGTGACAGCAGGCATCCACAAAATTAGGTCTCGGGTGAAGCAACTGGAAGTGATGTTGGACGGGATGTCGGACTGAAAGTTAGGTTGCAACAGCAGCATTACACCCTGGACTGCTACAATAAGTTAACTCCCTAAAAATCCTTAAACAACTCTAACCCTAACTTAAAGGGGTTATCCAAGAGTTTAACGATTTCATAGAACACTATAAGCAGCATTTATATTGAAAAGTAAAGATATTCCACTACCTTCATGTGTTTCTTTTCTTTTGCCTCTTTGTCCATCTTTCATGAGACCCACTTTTTGCAATGAAACTTCCTGCTTGTGGGAGTCTCAGTAGTTCTCCAGAAATGCATTGCAATTACAATCTAGGGCTTCCCTGCCCCCACCCTCTAATCTTGTGTTCATTCCTGCCCTGTACACTCTTACATCATCATTCTCAGACATGTACACCTCATGCCCCCTGCATCTCGGCTCTTGTTAACTTTCTGGTTGCCTGCAGCAGACTGTGTGTAATACAGTGCATCAATCAGTTTGTAACATGATAAAAAACATTCTTTCCTTAACCTGAGATATATGTAATACATGTACAAATATATAATTTGGTTTATATATAATTCTATGTATGTGCTGTACATTCCCCACAGTAGGTACGCAGCTATCCCATCATTGTAACAGTGATTGCTGTAGGGAATGTGGCATCACCCCACTTTCCTGTATACTAGATAGCCTACCTAGCATCCAAGAACGTTGGGTGACGTCCCATCCCCCACATCAATCTGTTTTTGATAATGGGATAGCTGTGTGCCTGCTGTAGGGGATGTGGCATCATTCTTGCACCCAGGGATGTCAGGGCAGTGTCTCATGATTATTTACCCTGGCACCACTACTATATAAAGAGCAGTAGGCAGACTTTTTTTCTAACTGCTGCTGGATAATCTAAGAAGTCCTAATGCACATTCAGCCAATCAAACAATGCAAGTCTTCTGATCAGATAAAAAGGTCTCTTTAGCAAATTTATCAAAAAGACATCCCCCCTCCAGCTCTGTACATTACATTCCTGTCGACACTTCTGTTTTCATAGAGACTGATTAGTTACTAGAGTCAGCCAGATCTTTCTCTGCTCAGGTCACGCCCACTACAGGGGAATGTTTCTGAGCTGAGCCTGGCTTCAAAGCACACCCACTGAGGCATGACAAAACATCCATTAAGACCATATGATTAATGGACATCACATGGCTTGTAGGAAGTAGGAAGAAGGGGAGTAAAGGGCTCTCTGCCTGGTTTTGCAAAGCAGAAAAGGTAAATAATTTTTAATGAGTATCAATTACAAAGTTCTGTATAATAAAGTTGTGAACTTTATAACAAATAAAAAGATATTACTGGAAAACCAGTTTAAGAGTTGTGGTAGATTTTTTTAATTGTGAAAAATCTATTTGGGCTAACCGTAAACAAAGTGCTTAGACTCAGGTCGAATTTGACATGACCTGAATCCAAAGCACAACATTAGTTATCACTTAAACAGACTCTTACAGTTTGTTATTTATTTTACAGTGGTGTTCAAGATTTGCACTAGTAGTCACAAGGGTCACATACACAATCAGTTACACATGATAATGTTGTAAGCATTGACCTGGACTGGTGTCATATGGAGCACCTATGGTCCAAGGAATGATATCCAAGCCAAGGCAGAGGTGGGACCCACACCTTTCAGATATATATCCCATTCAAAAGTAGAAGAAGTTGATCCAGCAGTCCATTGCAAGTGGATAAAAAGCTTCTTTATTAGTAATCCATTAAAATATACCACACAGTGGGAAAAATAAGTATTTGATACACTGATGATTTTGCAAGTTTTCCCACCCACAAAGAATGGAGAGGTCTTTAATTCTTATTGTATGTACACCTCAACTGTGAGAGACAGAATCTAAAAAAAAAAAGAAATTCCCAAAAATCACATTGTATGATTTTGAAATAATTAAGTTGAATTTTATTGCATGAAATAAGTATATGATACAATAGAAACAGAGAAAATATTTAGAACAGAAACCGGTGTTTGCAGTTACAAAGGTCAGATGTTTCCTGTAGTTCTTGACCAAGTTTGCACACAATGCAGCAGTTATTTTGGCCCACTCATCCATATAGATCTTCTGCAGATCATTCAGGTTTCGGGTTTGTCGCTGGGCTACATTGAGTTTCAGCTCCCTCCAAGATTTTCGATTGGGTTCAGGTCTGGAAACTGGGTAGACCACTCCAGAACCTTGAAATACCACTCCTTGGTTGCCCTGGCTGTGTGTTTTGGGACATTGTCATACTGAAATATTCAGCCATGACCCATCTTCGATGGGAAGGAGGTTGTTGGCCAAAATCTCGTGATATATGGCCCCATTCATGTTCCCTTTAATACAGTGCAGTTGTCCTGTCCTCTTTGAAGAAAAGCACCCCCAAAGTATGATGTTTAAACCGCCATGTTTTTACAGTTGGGACAGTGTTCTTGGGGTTGAACTCATGTTTCTTCTTCCTCCAAACATGGTGAGTGAAGTCGATACTAAAAAGTTCTATTTTGGTCTCATCTGACCACATGACCTTCTCCCATGCCTCCTCTGGATCATCCAGATCGTCATTGGTGAACTTCAAACAGGCCTGGACATGTGCTGGCGGGAGCAGGAAGACTTTGTGTGATCTGCACGATTTTAATCCATGACGGCGTAGTGTGTTACTAATGGTAATCTTTGAGACTTTTGTCCCCGCTCTATTCAGGTCACTGACCAGATCCTCCCATGTAGTTCTTGCCCAATTCCTGACATATCTCAGAATCATACTTACCACACAAGGTGAGATCTTGCGTGGAACCCCAGACCGAGGAAGATTGACAGTCCTCTTGTATTTCTTCCATTTTCTAATAATTGCACCAACAGTTGCCTTTTCACCAAGCTGCTTGCCTATCTGTAGACCATCTCAGTCTAGTACAGATCCACAATTTTGTCCTTAGCCATGGTGGAGAGGTTAGAGTGTGAACAGGTGTCTTTTATACAGGTAACAAGGTCAAACAGGTGCAATTAATACAGATAATGAGTGCAGATTAGGAGGGCTTCTTACAGAAAATCTAACAGGTCTGTGAGAGCCAGAATTGTTGCTGGTTGGTAGGTGAGCAAATACTTATTTCATGCAATAAAATGCAAATTAATTATTTAAAAATCATACAATGTGATTTTCTGGATTTTTTAGATTCTGTCTCTCACAGTTGAAGTGTACCTATGATAAAAATTACAGACCTCTCCATTCTTTGTAGGTGTGGAAACTTGCAAAATCGCCAGTGTATCAAATGCTTATTTTCCCCACTGTATCTTGCGGATATGCCATATATGTCTTCTATGATGGAAATACCCCTTTAAAGGTTCTGTGGTTAATGTTTTGGTGTCAGATTCCATAGAACCCTTCTGTGCTTCTGTACCTCAATGAGTCAGAGCTGTATTTCCGGCACAAACGGGCCGACAGAATATTAGGCAAATATCTTCACTGTAATGACTTATGCGTGTGGATGCAATACCTCTGATTTGTTTCATATGTATCTTAAATACAACCATATACATAGGCCCAAATAACAAAACCATTGCATTTAGTATGCAGTCAATGCATCTAATCTGCTTTTACCTATTTAAAAGTTTCCTGACCTTTGTTTAATATCTGTATCAGTTGGTTAAAATAAGCTTTTAATTTGTGCAACATTTTTTTAAAAGGAGATTGCATAGGTTTAAATAGTTCTATTAGATGTTTTAAATGTAAAATCTATCATGGTCATATATAACTTTTTATAATGTCACCTTTATCGTTCTCTAATGTACCCAGGCGGAGGTCATCATTGTATAGGAGGCTCAGATATAAGCCTACATTATCTGCTAATTGAGTTAACTATTTCAGAGATGATCGTCTCGTTTCAGAGAAGAGTCTTGACCTATTATGAAGTCAAGAACCCCACGGAGCTGAGGCTCTGCAGTTTTGCAGACAGGAAGTAATGTATACATGATTATTCTGAAACCTACTCATAACAGGATGTGGAGTTTACCCTCGGCCTGGCACTGAAAGCTGCCTTTCACATTTAGCTTGCAAGTTCCCAGAGACTTAGAGTAAACACATATCCCTATTCTCACATTAGGCCTGCCTTCCCAGCTGCTTTCTGTCAAGGTCTATTGAATGTAACATGGCCTCACCTAAAACTGGAAGCACCTGTGACTTCCATATATTTCAGAACTCTCATGGAAATGAGAGGTTAAAATACTCTATGTTCTCTCAAATATGGAAATGAAGTGATAAATTGGAAAACTGAGATGAGTGGTCAGTTTGTAATTTTGTTTGTAATGCCTTGATCTCAGACTTTGTTGACCTTAAATGTTAATGGGGTTGTCTCTCTACAAGGATTGCTGTTTATGTAATCGCTTTAGTCGCTTTGCAATATGTCTCCATTAACAGTGTCCTACCTATTCCTAGATATCCCCTCTTGTATGGGCTGCATCAGCCCCTCAGATCGCTATAGCTACAGACCTGTTTGATCTCTCCTGATAGGCTGCCAGCACTGGTTGCTATAGCTACAGACTTGGCTTCTACTGCACCCTAGTAGAAGCCAGTAAACACGCCCCTGAATTGAAAATGAAACCAAGAAAACAGGACTGAGGTAAGATGAATCAATGTAGTGAGACAACCCCTTTAACTTTACCTGTGGAAAACGTTGTCATCTCGAGGAACCTCATTGTATGTAAACTGAAGCTTCATAATACCTTACTTGGACATTAGCATTTAAATACATGAGATGAGTGCATGCTACTTCACTTACAAGGTGGAAAAAGCATTGGTGCAACCTGTGCAGCTGCATGGGGAAGGGCATACTTGCCAACTCTACCAAAACGTCCCAGAGACTCTTGCAATGAAGAGAGATCTGTCAGACTCCCTGGAGAGCTTGCACGTCTCACACAGCCAGTGTCCAAGATATTATTGAATTATTTTTGAATTGCATTTCTGCTACATATAGTAGGCTCTTAGCCCACATTTTGATCAACACAGTGAGGGACCATTTACAAAGGGAAAGGTGTCCTCAGTTCAGATGGGGACCTGCTCTGTACAATCTCACCTCTTCTGATCCCTTTCTAGCTCTCAGGGCATGAGGGTCCCAGCTACACTCTGGGAAAGATAAAACACTCTATATACAGCCAGCATCATTTCTGTGTATCTCACTGTTCTTCTTCCTCCCCTCCCCTTCCCTCTCCATAGACTTGTATGTGCAGCTGTAACCTGAGTATTTAGTGAATCTAAACATATTTTCTTCAAGACAGATTATGTTCATGATTTATGATTGAACAGATTAGAATGTAGGAAAGGTGTAGAAAAAGAGGCTGATAAAAGAACAAGAAAGTATTTGGGGACGTTTACACGGTAATGGATAAATACCGGTCGGTTTATCCGACCGGTATTTGTCCGGTTTGTGTGCCAACCCCACGGCTGTCCGAAAACCGGACGGAAGACTGTGCATGTAGAATGTTTTTCGGGCGGCCGGCGGTTTGAAAAACCCGTGCAGTGGGGACTTCTGCATGGATTTTCCAAAGAAGCCCATTGTGTTCGTTTGCAGACAGTTTTTCAGGCGGTTTGCAAAACCGCAAACCTTCTAAAAAAAAAACGGCCGCAAACCCGTGCCGTGGGGACATGCTCTTTTTCGGTAACAAAATATATTACAAAGTTTCTTATTTTTGCTTGTACTACTGTGTATAGAAAGCTGTGTTACAATTTGAGGAATATTTTAATAAAGACTTTGAGATCTTTTAACCTAATTATTATACCACCCGATGTCAATACAATATTATTTATAGAGAAGAATATAAAGATGAGGCAACCAGAAATAAAGTTGTCCAACCTTTTTAATGTAAAAGTTTCTAAATGTGTGCATTTTAAGATATCAATCATTTTGAATTAAGCTGTAGTTATATATTATAAGACGTTTTATCCAGATTGATTATATTTAGGATACAGGAATTCCATGTGGTGGTGTTAGCTTAGGTCATGAATGCATTGTGGGGCCCTGTGGTTTGTAAAAAAAAAAGTTATGCTAAGTCCTAAAGTAAAAATCTCCATTTCATTGTATACAGCTGGCACCGGCCTACCCATCTCCCTATGGTTCCCAATCCGTTTGTTTGTCATTACTGTGAAGTAGCCACTAAACAGTTGAGCTGAAACTAGTTCCACATGGAGAGATATTCTCACTAAACCCTTGGAAAGTACCTTGATTTATCCAGGATCAGCACTTGGTTTGCAGAGCTTGCTTTGTGTAAATTCTCACAGAAATCCCCCTTTCCAAGAATTTTGGTAACTGGAGCCATTGCTAACTTTTGTTACATCCAAAATATTCCCCAAACCAGAATGTTAAGACATCAGCCTTCTCTTCCTGAACACTTGGAGATAAAACCATTCGCTCTCTTCCAGACATGTGCTAAAAATCACTTTAATAAATTCTTCCAACCTTGTTAACACATTGGGGTCTCTGCGTGAAGGCTGCTGTGACATAGCAATATTTTATAGCATGTCTGCTTCACATGTAAAATGCTTGTAAATCATGTTTTTCTTGTTTTTTTAAGTTCAATACAGATCAAGAATCTGAAAGGTTTCTGAAATTTCCAACTTATCCAAGATTTATTGTAAAAGTAAAATAAAAGGCCAAATTACATGCAGTTCAATAAACAAATTTATGGTCCGCTTCTCCAGCCCAATGTCAATAAAGAAGACATAGTTCATTAGTGTGTAGGTATGTAGATACATGTGGACTACAGAGGGTCTTGTTTATCCACCTCTTTTTTTAAATACACAACTAAACACCCCTATTATATTAGTGTAGTTACTAATTATTCTGATATAACGCCAACCAGAAGTTCAGAGTGTATGTCCAATCTTCTCTTTGAGACTTTAGGTATCTCAGATGGTTTCATGAGCTTATTGAATGGAACCTTTTTGTTCTTGCCCATGTTTTTGTTTTTTTTTCATCTTGCAATCTCTTCTAATTACAGGGTTTTGTTATTCACTGGAGACCTAGAAAAATCTGCTATAACTCCAAGACTAATGAACACAATAGAAATTTGGCCCACACATATCAGGTGGAATCACAAACTTATTATAAGATGTTCATGGAGAATTCCTAAACCAGACTGCAACTTTCTACACGATGGAACTTACCAACCAGCTAGATATAACAGTTAGACTGTGAAGCTAGCTTGGCTGTCTCACTCAGCACACCATGCCATCCTGATAGCTACATTTTGCGTCAGTCACATAGCCAATAGGTGTCTATGCTGCCCATGTCTCTATATAGTAAGTGTGTTCAAAGTGTACACCTATTGGAAAAACAGGATCCATAAAGTCAGATTCAATTTGTAGAGAAAGTAAATTCAGAAAGCAAAGTTGTGAATTCAGAACATGCTACCATGTTTCCCTGAAAATAAGACAGCGTCTTATATTAATATTTGCCTCTAAAGATGCACTATGTCTTATTTTCAGGGGATGTCTTATTTTTCCACAAATAAATTATAGCATACTATACTAGTGTCTGTGTGTGTGTATATATATATATATATATATATATATATATATATATATATTAAAGTTTAGAGTAAAAAAACCATAGGATATATGTGTGTAAAGGACATTTTATGGCAGCTGCAGTGACTTATCTCAAAGGATGGCAAATGTGACGTGCTGGGACCTGTGGAACTAGAAGTCCCAGTGTGCCCCATCAGCCATCCTGTGAGATGTGTGTGTGTGTCAGTATCATTGCTCTGTTCTCCCCATCCCTCTCTTACTTGTACACTTTCTGTCTCCTGTCCTGGGATGTTCGGGACCTGTGGTGACATCTCAGTCACATGACCTCCCTGCACAGGTCCTTCAAAACTCTGCTACAACAATATGTCCCAGGGCCGTTTCTCGGGGTGAGCGGGGCTTGGGAACACCCTCCCCCTCACTTTTCTCTCTGCCCACCCTTAGGGATGTCCCTGTGTATGGGGAGCTGCAGCAATGATTTCCGCTATGTCTTATTTTCGGGGGGTGCCTCATATTAGGGAATTCAACAAAATCTCTGCTATGTCTTACTTTTGGAGGTGCCTTACTTTCGGGGAAACACGGTATGAGCGGTTCCTGATTCCTGAGTAAAATATGTTTCATTAAATTGTATTCCTTATTTTTGGAGTTGTAGCCCATTTTTCCTGGCCTTCAGAGAGTGGGTGACAAGGTATCTTCTCCAATAAATTTGGTCCTCTTCTGATAAGTCCTATCCAAGACAACTTCAGTGTGGCCATTAATGGTTTTATTTTAGAAAGCTACAAGTGTTTCTCATGACAAAAACTCGTCAGGTTATTTCTGCACAATTATTTATTTCACATTGGCCATAGCACCAACACATTCAACTGTTATTATACACATCAGTCCCATCCGCAACTGGTCTCACAATCCAATTTACCTATCTCAAGCATAAACTAGAATCAATTTCTTAAAATGTCAAGTAACCTATCAACATGTTTTGCTCTGTTGTTAGAAATTGTAGTAACTGGAGAAAAAAACTGGAGAATTTACAAACTCCTTATAGATGTTGACCTTCTTTCTCTTGTAACTAAGGACTCCAGGGCCGTAGGGTAACATTGCTACACCCCGAGCCACTGTGCTGCCCTACTAGGCTGGATAGTAGAAAACGGCAAAAAAGTTGGCAACGGCAGTGCCCTCCAAATGGATGACAGACAGGTTGTTTTTCATGTTTGAACATACAAGGAGAGCAGAAGAACAATATTTACCTTGCTTTATGAAATCACTATGTGTTTGGATATTGGACAGGTCTCTACCTCAGGGCGTGCATAAATGTCATCCAACTCCTTTGGACATGTCTTCTGCCCAGCTGGTGTCCCATCAATCTTGTTGCCTATTTTTCCTGCTCTTTACTTATCCTATCAGACATATTATGCCAGCTCCAATATATTACAGAAATCCCCCCTCCCAGTTTGACCTGGAGCAACAATGCTGTCCTTTTTAGAGTCACAAAAGCAAACACTCGGTACATGATGCGTTAACTAACATGCGGTCTCCTTCCATTTCAAGCAATTACAGTGTTAAATATCATCTTTTATTTGCAGTCAGCTCAAGCAACGAGCGTCAGGCCGAAAACAAGCAATGTTTCTTTCATGTGATTCTTTGCAAGCCTAAACCCTGGTAATGTTGGACAGAGTGAGGGATTTTTTTCCATAACCACGTGGTGCCTTGGCTTGGCTGATGTTAGCAATCAGGTTCTTTCAGGGAACACAGAAGCACTTGGCTCATTTCTAGCTGAATAAGAGCAAAATATGTTGCAGATGTAGAATAATATGACCCTCTCCTGCTCAGCAGAAAAAACATTATGTGGTTCAAAATACAGGTGAAAAACCAGCAGGACCATTGCTGGAATCATCATGTATACAGTCCGGTGTGTGCTATACGTTACTGCTCGTGGTAAGTGAGCCACCCTCTTGATATGAGTGGCATTGTTTGTCCATGTGTCAGTCCAACAGACACTTTATAGCAACCAAATTCCCGCTGGAAGTTCTGTTAAGGATCACAGATCCCCCTCTCCACCCCCTCGATCTCTCTGTAAAGCATCTTTGCCTATGTCTTTGTGTCACTAAGCGCAGAATAATATTGTGTAACTGACATCCTGTTATAGAGTGGCGGCTGTACAGTGTTACTGCCCTGGGGTTCTGGCTTTACCAGGCTTATAAAAGGAGAACTAATTGTAACAAATCATTTAATAATGCAATAACTGTGTCACAAACAGTGACTAGGACATGGCGAATGCACAAATATTCATGAGTTTGTGCTATTTTGTGGTTTGGACCAAGTATTCATCTAAAGCAAACACTTTATAACCCAATAACATATTATGGCAAGTATATACAAGGTGAATAATTAAAGCCTTATGTTGAAAATGTTGAATATAAAAACCATAACCAGGCGTAGTTAGCGAAGCCTTCCCACATTCACAGTGTAGCTATGCACAATCTTGACGGATTTCAGGAGAAATTTATCCTAATTTTAAAGAGTTTGGTCAGCCTCATGTGCATGGGATGCCTCCTAAATTGATGACGCTAGGCTTGGGCTGGCCCACATGGGAACAGGGAAAACCCCAGATGGGCTCCTGTGCAAGACAAGTCCGTGAGAATAGCAGACCTGGGGCTGCTTTTCAAGTAGAAAGGTAGAGTAATGCAGAAAGCAAGACACGTGTAGTATGTGTAGTCATGTACAGTAGCTGTAGGGTGGACCCCAATAATCATCTACACTGGTGGGCCCCAAGAATCAACTCCATGGGGGGCCCAAACAAGGAGAAACCTGCAGTGTTCCTATATTGAAACGTTTCTATCATACAATATCTCCTAATTACTATTTTCTAAAATTATTTTCTAAGTTTAACTCTTAGCAATGATACTAACTAATTTTCTCGTTTTTCAAATTACATATATGGTTGCCCACTGTGAATAACCCATGTTGTTTAAAGGTCTTCTAACAAGTAAAAAACCTTGTAACTTTCAACATAAGGTTTCTTGGTCCCATGATAGGAGGCCATTTTGGTTTTCCTTGTTGTTTTTTTCTGGAAAGACCCAATTATGGTATAGCATAGTGATAATACTGCATATTATGGAATTAACCTTGGCCAGGCATATGCAAGCATAATCTTCCACAAGATGAGCCCTCTTACCAATTTGTTGAGAGACAAAACTGTAAGCTCCAGGACTTCAGTACAAAATAGCAAAGCACCTCATCACCATGTCCATTTTTTATATGCTAAAAAAACTGATTCTATCTTTTTTATTCAATCTCTTGCAATTGTTACCTCTTCCAAAATTATATTTTTTTTTGCTGTATAAGCCCGGGTTCAGGAATTTCACCCCAAATGGTTTTTTGGAATATAGTTTTGTTAATATGGGAAGTCAACACTTTTTTTATACCATATGTAGTATGAAAATGCTTTTTACGTGTTGCTTGTTTTCTGGTTAATTTCTTGTTGAACCCCTTATAAGGAAATCAAGTTGTGCAAATGGAAAATAAACATCAATCCTTAGTTTAGATTTGGAAAATATAAATGTTGCACATTATTTCGAGCTAATTCCGTTTTAGGGTTGTTAGAAGCCTAGATGAATTGTTTAATGTTGTCCAATTTGAAAGGCCATTTCCCTGTTTGTATGAAAAGCTAATTTTGTGGCCATAGTGAATCCATGATTTTCCAGAAATCTCACCCTGGAGGTAGTCATTGCAATGCAATGCATTTCCAACGCAAAAAAAATGTTTAACGGTTAAGGGTAAAATAGAGAATTTGGGGCCAAAATTTGAACATTTTCAAAAAATGAAAATGATTGAAACAATAAAACAGACTTAAATTTTTAAAATTGACTTCCCCCCCCTTTGCGTTTCTTAGAAAAACCACTTCCCCCAAATATCACATTTTATTGAAAATTATATAAAACCCTCGTGGCAAGACAGAGACACAAAAAACCACTGGTGACACATTTCAAACTGTTCCCTTCTCTAATATGCCACTAGCACCATTGGGTTCACTCAAGCACCAAGACCTGGGTCGAAGTTTCTTGTAAGCTTTTGTAGTGGGGCAAAATGGGGTTTGTTGATCAAAAACAGCACCTGGTTTTTAGGGCTGTGAAAAGGTTAATGTCGATCCTGAGGTTTATAGACAGAAGAGGAAAGCCCGGGTCAAGGTAGTGTAGGTAGAGAAGATATTAAAAAATGACTGATCCCCCAAAGACCTTTTTTTAATTCGCCAAGGTTTTTTTGTTGTTTATACTATTTTTCTAACTTTTGTTTTTATGCACATAAGATCAATTGTCTTTTAGAAATAGACTTTTTAAGTATCCATGCATATTGCTGACATGGACATCTAGGTTTTATTCTCTGTTTGCCCACGTTCGCCCATTAAACAATTAAAATTTATTGTTGTATGTTTTCATAGGAAGTCAATCAAAGTTAAATTAAAGGGCATCGGTACAGATCCTCCCTAAATGTGTTTTCCCGTTCTGGAAAGAAAAACGAGCATTAGGTTGATCAGGGATATCTATACAACCACCTCAGTTTTTTGCATGAGGACCTGGGTGGGGATGGCTATGGAGGTCTCTACAGTGATAGTATAAAGAACAAACAATATGAATACTTTGTAACAGAATGTAGAATTGTTTAATTTTAAAAAGTGTCATTTGAAGGGAATGTGTCATCAAAAAATGACTTACTGTTTAACTCACGTTTTTATGTTAAACAAGTTTAAAGGATTTTTTTTTTCTTTAATTTTCCATATCACTTTCAACATTTTGAATAATTCTTAAGTCCTGCAGTTTTTTACTTTGGGCCCCAGGGCCCCCATAAAGTCTGGCAAATTCTTTCTGTAGAGAAAGATGTTCAGTGTCTGTATTTTCAGCACAACAGGGGCAAACTGGAAGGTGACACCAATGTGTATAGATAACACAGGATTCACCATTCACAATAGATGTCACAGCTCCCCCTCTCTGCACACTGATTACTTCCCAGGTTACAGCATGCCTAGAAAACTCTCCTATAGAAGTCAATGGGACCAAATCAGTGTTAAGGCTCCTATGTATATAAAAATTAAAGGGAAAATAAACTCACCCAGAAAGAGAAAAAAAATTTTGTCAGTATTAAATGTTTACGAAAAAGACTATAAAACAACTTTTACTCAAAATATTAAAAAGGAGGGTTTAAATAAATCCTACCCTATAATTTTTTTCAAGTGAAAAACTATCCCTTTTTTACAGTCCAATGGGGGTCTACCCGCCAAAATTTTTTGGGTAGTTGTCCCCAAAAAGATGGACCCCCCCAGGAACCTAAAGAGAAAAAAAACCCATTAACCTATACACAAGACAATGGTATAAAAAAGATATCCGGCAAAAGATCCCAAAAAGCAAAAAAATCAAAAACCTAAAAAAAAAACCCCCCAAAAAACCCAAAATTCAGACACATGCAACAAACAAGGTTACAGTCCTAGTATATATGCCAACGCTTTCATACCCCGATGTATAGGGGCCCCAAGGGGGAGAAAAATATGGACATAAGCCCTTTAGCAAAACAATATAGGGGGTCTACAAAATTAATTTACAATTGATAAGCGGTAGCGGGATGAGTATAATCTAGTTTGTAGAAAATACTTAAAGTGACAAAAAATTTAAAAATGTAAAGC
>JAODAL010039855.1:0-37558 GCA_025379985.1 Phyllomedusa bahiana
TGTATTTCCTCTTTATTGCCTCCCTGCACTTATCTTTATGATCAGAACCGAGAGGAAACAGAAAGCTGAACAATCAGTGTTCAGCCTCCTTTTACAGCCGGAACAATGACGGGGCTTGAGAGGTGAGTAACAAGAGGATTTCAGATATGCAGCATTAACATTTGCACTGGCCTCTACTAAGAAATCTTGAATTAACCATTTTACTGCCATAGACAACCTGGATACTAGAATTAACTCTCTTATTGCTCTACACCACCAGGAACACTGGTATAATGTTCTGATTGCCCTAGACCAGGGGTGTCAAACTGCGGCCTTCCAGCTGTTGGGAAACTACAACTCCCATCATGCATTTGTATAATCTATAACAGTGGGAATGATGGGAGTTGTAGTTTCCCAACAGCTGGAGGGCTGCAGTTTGACACCTGTGCCCTAGACCACCAGAGATTCTGGGATTAACCCCTTCACTGCCTTAGACCACCAGAGATTCTGGGATTAACCCCTTCACTGCTCTAGACCACCAGGAATATGGCCATGAGCCCTTTCACTGCTCTTGACAGACATTAAACTTTTTTAATGGATAAAAAACTTGAGGCTGTGTAATACTTTTTGCATTAAGGTTACGTGGTCCTGTGTACCTGCTGCTTTATAGCTAATCATTAAAGTGCCGGTACATAAAAGTGTGCGGAAGAAAGTAAAAATCTTCAAAATATAGTAATTTAATATTTCCGGTAGTTTCCCACATTATCACTCACCAATTTCAGGCTCAAAGTCTGAGGTTTAGGGATTCTTGCCAAGGGATACAACCTGTCGATCAATTTTGGTTTTAAAGTCAAGCATGCTTAATTCTAATACTAAGAGAATGAGCCATGTGTCTATAGAGGAGCAGGGAATGGGATGTAACTAGGAATTAGCATGGGGTCTCAGCAGTGGGTGAGTACAATATGAGATGCAGAAGATTTAGAGAGCTAGGGGAACACATCGGAAGAAGAAAAAGCCTGTAATAGAGGTCAGCATTGCATGATGGGAACTGTAGTCTGCTACCTAAATGAGCTGCTATGTCCCCTCTCGCTGCACTGGGGAGAAGCAAGTGGAGAGCAATGGTTTTATTAAATATTACTGCTGCTCTGTGTGTAATGACCCTGCAGCCCCCTTTAAAGTTTTTTTTCCCCCGAATGCCAGAATTTGATTTTAATATTTTTAACTTTAATATTGATTTACGGTAATATTGATTCTATGGAGCTCTGTACTGCTCAGCTTAGATGCAGCAGAGCCCAGGCCCCAACGACCCTGCTCACTAGCTACAAAGGCTGATAAGCAATATTGGTTACCGGCCCTCTGTCTTACCTGTATTGTATTCTTCAGTTCAGTCTTTTCCCTCTTCTGCTCCTCCATTTGTCGATTATCTGGAACAAGCTCGCCTATGTACGTCCTCAGCTGCAGCACTAAGGCATTCTGGGATTCAAGCTCTAAGTGGGACTGACTAGAATGGACAGAACAAAGGTGTTAGGCACAGTTGTATCTATGCTCGACTCCTGCTTAAAGCCATGACCTGTCCATCTAGAGACCTATGAATACAGCGCACCGCTGCCACGCATCACGTTATCAAATGTCCGCCCATAGCAAGGATTCCTAAAACTACTCCCATAGGTTTTGTTACATGTCTGCTCAGTGTATAGGTGAAATAGCGCTATATGTTATAAACTGCGCTGCTGTTTTATAACATACTTGCAATAGAGATGTGTGAGGTTTACATATTTTCTGGGCTATAAGCGAAGACATCCAGCCCATTGTAAGAACCCAAGGAATCCAGATCTCCAAGCTAGACTTAAAGGGTTTGTCTCGTTCCAGCATTTGGCAGCCTTTTATGCTGGTTGCCAAGCAAAGCTTGTGAAATAGAGGGGAGTGTTTCTCCTCCCAGCAGGGAGTATCTTCACTCTCTGCAGACACGCCCCCAAGTGTGCATGTGATGATTGATTCTGTGTGTGCGGGTGGAAGGGAGAGGTTCTCAGCTGTCATTGGAATCATGGTAAGTGAAAAGTTAAGTGTAACTCCATAGTGTATATCTACCTTTCTCGCTCTCTCTACATACTTTGTAACTAGAATGGGGGATTTGATATTCAGGAAAGATAGGTGATTTTTTTTTCTCTGCCTCTCTCTCTCACACACAGTGATATATCCTGCAGATTATTACACCTCTGACCTCTACATATCTGCTGAACAAAACTATACGCTTTATCTGTTTGTGTTTACATGGGACCTCGCATCTGTCTCACAAAAGTTTTACGTGGGACTGCACAGTACAGCGGTGTTCTCTCTCCATGTAATTTGCATGGGACTGCTGTGTACAGCTGTGTTCTTGGTTTCTGATTTACGCACAAAAGTGATTTACGTGGGACTGCATATCTGTCACAATATTGTTTTACATGGGACTGCACAATACAGTTGTGTTTTCTATGTATGCAATTTTCATGGGACTGTTATGTTCTCTCTTTCTGTTTTACGTAGGACTGCACATGAGATCTCTCCCCTCCCGTCTGCGACCTCATCCCCCTGCTCGTTCCCGTCCGCAACCTGGGCAGGACAGAATGCTCAGCCAACAGCTAGTAATGCTTTGGCTGGGCATAACCCCACCTGGGTTTAAACACCGTTGCTAAGCACAAATAAAGCAGCCTGTTCTTTTCAACCATAGTACTTTGCTAATGGTAACCAAGGATGCACATGCTTAGATTTTTGGTCCCCTCATTTTAAACTATGATCTCCATAGTGAGACAACCCCTTTAATGGTATGTGCACACGGCGTTTTGCAATACGTTTTTGATCCAAAAAAATACAAAAAAAACCATATCCAAACACGTACCCAAAGTACAGTACGTTTGCATATGTTTTCTGGGTTGTAAAATCAAACCCTGTAGTTTAAAATAGGGTTTGTGATGCGTAAAACGGATCAAGAATTGGCGTCAATTCTTTAATCGGATCCGTTAAACGCATCACAAAGACATATGTAAAAAAAAAAAGCCCTAAAAAGCCCGCTCTGGACCCCTCCTGCGCCGCCAACCACCGACCAGTCTCTAACCTGCCCTTCATCTCCAAACTCCTGGAACGCTTGGTCTACTCTCGCCTGATCCGCATCTCTCTGGGTCTTTTTCTTGACCCTCTGCAAAACCCGGTTTCCGCACCCTACACTCCACGGAAACTGCTCTTTCTAAAGTTTCAAAAAGATCTCCTGACAGCAAAATCTCAGGGTAACTACCATTGCTGCTTCTTCTGGATCTCTCTGCAACATTTGACACTGTGGATCACCACCATCTCCTCAGCACGCTCAGCACCATTGGCCTCCAGGACACCGCTCACTCTTAGTTCTCTTTCCTACCTCTCTGATCGCTCCTTCAGTGTCTCTTTTTCCGGTTCTACCTCCTCTCCTTCCTCTTGCTGTCGGGGTTCCTCAGGGATCAGTTCTAGGTCTCTCCTCTTTTCACTCTACACAGCCCCCATTGGACAAAAACCATCAGCAATTTGGCTTTTCCCGTACCATCTCTACGCTGATGACACTCAACTAACACCTCCTCCCCAGACATCACTCCTGCTCTGCTACAAAACACCATGACTGTCTGTCCGCTGTCTCTGACATCATGTCCCCTCTCTATCTCCAACAAACCTCACTAAAACTGAACTTCTAGTCATCCCCCCATCTACTAACCGACCTCACCTGCTATTTCCTTCATGTGTGGTACCACCATAACTCCTAGGCAGCAGGTCCGCTCTCTGGGGGTTATATTAGGGCTTGATTGACCTTCACCCCCTATATCAAATCCCTTGCCCGCTCTTGTCACCTTTCACCTCAAGAACATCTCCAGAATCCGTCCATTTCTCACTGTGGAAACAACTCAAACTCTCATTGCTGCTCTTATTCATTCTCGTCTTGACTACTGTAACTCCCTACTTGTTGGTCCCTTCCTCTCTGTAAAACTCTCCCCTCTCCAATCTGTCCTGAATGCAAACAGCCAGGCTTGTCTTTCTTTCCAGCCGCTATACTGATGCATCTACCCTGTGTCAGTCTCTGCACGGCTGCCTATTCAGTACAGAATAAAACAAAAAACTTTCACTCTCACACTAAGGCTCTCCACGTGCGGACCCCCATACATCTCCTCCCTCATCTCTGTCTCCCACCCTGCCCCTCTCCCCGCTCTGCTAACTGATCTAAGACTACACACCTCACTCATCCGAACCTCCCATGCCCGTCTCCAAGATTTTTCACTTATTGCACCAGTTCTCTGGAACATGTTACCCATGTGATCAATCACACTCACAACCCTCACAGTTTTAAGTGCGCTCTGAAAAAATCATCTTTTAGACAGCCTATCAAGTTCCCTAATTGTCAACCCCCCAAATTCTGTCAAAGATTCGTCACTTCCTGCACTTTGGCACCCACAGGCACTTATCTGTATATAGATGTAATGGTTGGGATGGCAGGTTCATCCACATTTTATGTATACTACCCCATATTTATGTAACATGGCTGGTCCATTGTAAACCAAGCACTTGTCAGCCTTTGTTTCACCCATACACCCGAATAGATTGTAAGCTCTTGCGAGCAGGGCCCTCACACCTTGTGTCTCATTTGTCAGTAGCTTTTTTATAATGTAATGTCTGGTTTGTCTGTGCTTATTCCCTTTATATTGTAAAGTGCTGCGGAATATGTTGGCGCTATATAAATAAAGATTATTATTATGTAAAGCATGTATCATCTGAACACCTATAAGTGTTTTGCATTGAAACTAATGTAATTACATGTGAACATTTTTAAATACGTGTTTAGGTCCGGAAAACGTATCCAAACACGTATCTGAAAGATGCTGTGTGCACATCTCCTAAAGGGTCTCTGTAACACACCGGCCTCAGAGAATGGGGAGCTGGGCGTGCATGCACAGCTCCCCCATTCCCCTCTATGGGAGTATTAAATATAATCACAGAACAATAGGACATTTCTTTAAAAACACAGACATGCGGCCATACTTTGTGCACAATGGCAGGACAGGAAACCATTCCCAGTAGGAGGCAATAAAACTTCTAGTGCTACATGGGGGGTGTTGCACAGGTGCAGATACTGGTGAACAAATCACTTACACAACTACTATCCATGAGGGGCAATTGCTGGTATTACAATTGCACACAAATAAGGCTGTGCCAGTAGCGCGGTTTATTTGGATGATGTCTTTGTCTTCTCTCCTAATCTAGAACCCACCAAAGACATATCTGTCAAGTCCTCTCTCATCTGTGCAGTTTTGTAACACTGGGTAGCAAAGGGCCTCTGTATTTTGTGTTGGACACTTGGAATATGCTGGACAACCTGCTCAATTGAATAGTAAGGGCGGTATCAAATATAGGTTCCACACGTGCACCACACGCAACCGTATAAATGGCCCCTAAATAAGGCTTATTTATGTGCGTCTGTAAGGGTATGTTCACATGGCGTATTTTCACGCATACTCTACGCATTGCAATGCGTCGGAGGTTTTAGAAGTATGGAATAGGTAGCGTGTACTTTTAAAGCACGGGTGGCGGCCCCATTCACTTCTATTATCCCCACCATGTAAACGTTGGGAGAAGTGAATTGTCACTTCTTTCACCCGCCGTTCAGTACGCGTCGGGGAAAATGGAGATAATTCATAGTTCTCTATGAGAGCTATGAATTACCGTAGTTACAGGCCATATCGCAGCGCAATTATGCCCCAAAATACAGTCTAAATGACGCCGTGCGAACGTACCCTAATATTAGCAATCACCCCCTCATGGATAGTTGGCGTGTGAGTGGTTGTTTATCAGGAGTTTTGCACTTGAGTAATCTCTCCTGTATGGTGCTGCAGCTCTTCTGCATACTGGTGTGAACTGGTTCCTATTCATTGTGCATTTTTTTTTTTTACTAAGCATTTACCCAGCTCATGGATAGTAGGTGTGTTTATCAGTATCTGCACCTGTGCAACTTCTCCTATGTAGCACTGGGGCTTTTATTGCCTCCAACTGGGAATGTCTGTTATGCGAGTATGGCCGCGTTTCTGTGTTTTTGAATACCGAATATACCGGAGCAATCACTCCCATAGACATGAATGGGGAAGAACTGTGTAGGCATGGCCATCTCCCTGTTCTCTAAGACTGGCTCATAGTGAGCTAGGAACAGGCCTCAGAAAGGAATTTTGTGAAGTGCTAAAGCCCCTTTAATTATTTGCCATAACATAGATTGCAGTGGTACTGTAGTGTATATTTTTATTCCATTCCCATGGTACCATACAACAGTCTAATGATGAAAGACAATCCAGGATACTGACCCCAGCATTGTAAACCTCTTAGTCTGGGTGATATATGTGTCTGGGTGAGATATATATATATATATATATATACATACATACACACACACACACACACACACACACACACATACATACAGACATAGATAGATATACACACACATACATATAGATCTATATATACACACACACATTATATATATATATATATATATATGTGTATATCTATGTATGCATGTGTAAATATATTATATATATATATATATATCTTTCCATATATATATCTATAGGGTGGTGCCATATATATATATATATATATATATATATATATATATATATATATATATAATACATACACACACACACACACAAATATATTATATATATATATTTTTTATTCTTTTTGCCCCAGCTGCTATTAGCCGATGACATATCGGTCCGTGATATTCACCAGTCCAGCATTTATAGCCGGAAGAAGGCTGGATGCTATATGCAGATTATAGCGCCTTCTCTCCTATATAGATACACCAGAATCGGACGTGAGAAGTTATATATTCCATACCTCAGTTCTCCTTCCAGAGAATCTCTCTTATTTTTGGCTACTTGAAGCTCTTCTCTTAGACGCTTCACCTCCAGCATTTTTTCTTCCCGTTCTTCCTGCAGCTGTGACTCCAGGGTAACCACTCTGATTTTCAGCTTGTCAGACTCCATCTTGTGACTCTCTGTCAACAACTGCAGCTGTTTGGGAGCACAAGAGATTGCATGACACATGTTAAAGGGGTTTTGCTATCACAAATATTGATGGCAGATCGATATGATATTACATCATTGTCAGACAGGTGTATTCCCCAGAGGTGGGACCCGCACCCATCTCCAGAAAGAGGCCCCTGTAACGGTTCTGCTATAGTGTATGCAGTACAAAGGGATTACTGTGAATGGGGATCCTGTGTTATCTGTGATGATAATAAGGAGACCGCTAAAAGCGATCGCTACAAAACAGAAAGTGTCAGGACAGAATAAGGCTTAGTGGCCAAAATGAAAATTATTATTTTTGAATATAGATAGTGATATAGAGAAGATAATAATAAAAGAAAAAAAAAAACTTGATTTAAACATTGTCATTTTTAATGATTCATTGCTCTTGTGTGGAGCCTTCATAAAGCACGATGGCTTTCAAATGGGTTGTAAGACACCACATATAGCCACCACTATAGCACGTGTCAAACGCTGGGCCCGTGAGCCAAATCCGATCCACCACATCCAATTGTGTGGCACTTGAGAGCTTGGACAAAACAAGCAAAAGTGGACATGGTCTATATGCAGAAGAATTGGCTCTTCACTTACTACGGAGGACGCAGCCAGTGCTAGGCAGAGATGGCAGTGCCGGCATAGTGACTGGCCACTATTTTTGATCAGACCCTCCAAGGTCTTCCAATGGGCCTCTGAGGGCAACCATGATATTGATGTGGCCCTCACTGAAAAGGAGTTTGACACCCCTGTTCTACAGGATAAAATGGAGTCACGCAAGAGGTACAATAATAATACATCCTTAATAAAGCAGCCAGCAAGTGTTGCAGCGGGGACATGTAATGTGACAAGGATCATGAGCAGGATCCCTCCCAGTCCCCGTCACTTGCCTCCTGCAGCTTCTGAACTTCAGCTGCTTTCTCGCTCTGTCTCATCCTCTCCTCTTCTTGCCTCCTCCTGTCTCCTGCCTCCTCAGCCTCTCTACATGCCCGTCTTAATGCCTCCATTTCTTGTGCCAATCTCAGTCTTTGCTCCTCCTTCTCTTGAGCCATAGCTACTGCTTTTTCCAGCTTTTGGATTTCTCTCATCTGATGGGCAATAATTTCTAACGCCTTGGACTCTGCTGGTGGAATATCTGGTGGGTGACGGTCCAGAGACCTGTAGAACATCAACAAAGTGACTGAATAGAATGTGGTTATGGACGCAATGCCAATCAAAGGGAAGTATGGTATAACATAAAAACCTTGCAGGTACAACCGAGCTGTCGAACATAAGGCTCCTGCTTAAAAACTTAATTCATGTTTCTTTCTAATAAATTTTTGCTTCTTTTTTTATTTTAATGGTCTGTTGATAGGAAGCATTCTGCAGCTTTATTGCAAAAATACTTTTTTATTTTCTTGATCAATCCTATGTTATTTGCTATACAAACTGTCACGACTTCTGTTACTGCTGTAAGGATGAGAGCGATGCTGGATCTTTTCTGACTGCTCACAGAAATATTTGGATAGAACCAGGAATATCTAGATATGACTCACAGAAAAAAGAAAAAATCCCCAGCATAAAATATAACCTTTATTTTTAACCATTAAAAGCTACGGCAATAATAACATTACTGATAGGAAATCACCACAATCAAGTTAGCGCATAAAAAAAGTAGGTTTTGAATATATCAATGCATTACAGAACCCACCATATAAGTCACATTATATTAGTCAAGTGTGAATTACTCATAATGTTGAGGTCATCAGTAGGGATGAGCTCCAAGGCAACTTAGGGCATGTCCCCACGGCAAGGGTTTTCGGACGTTTTTTCAGCCGGTTTGCGGTTTTTCAGACCGGCCGAAAATTAGCACAATTGTGCTCTATGGAAAACCCGTGCAGCAGTCCCCACTGCACGGGTTTTCCACCCGCCGGTTTTGCCGCCGGCGGTAAAACATTGAGCAAGCACCATGTTCTGACCGGTTTTCGGATGGAATCTGTGCTTCTCAATGGTAGGTGGGAGGGCTCTTCTCCGCTCATCGCGGAGAAAAGCCGTCCCCCCGCGGCCGTGGGGACGGGCGCAAAACAGGACAAATACCGGCCGGCAAACCGGCCGGTATTTGTCCTGTGCCGTGGGGATGCGCCCTAAGTCATCTGTAAAAAAGCTAATGACCAACCTATCCAAAGTGGAGCACCCACCCTGAAAAAAGGCGACCCCACATTTTGACGAATTGCCCTAATTTAGTAGGACATATATCACAATACGTGGTTGATACCACCAAAATATACCATTTTCTATAATCAAAGGCATCAAACACCTGTCCCGACGCGTTTCCCCAATAGGTTCATCACGGGACTTCCACTAAAGGTATGTGGTGATAATAATAATGAAGAAACCACAAGTACTGTGGTGATGACCTGATATCGCCACATACCTTTAGTGGAAGTCCCCTTATGAACTTATTGGGGAAACGCGTAGGGACAGGTGTTTGTTGCCTTTGATTATAGAAAAATATAGATATAGAGGTTGAACTAGATAACTTAAATCCTATTTTTCAAAGTCAAGCTGAACTGTTCCAGAACCATCCATCATTACCAGTAGCGCCTCCTTTTTCTCAGTGAAGTAGCTTATACCACTATTGATAAACTTTATTACTTGTGTTGTCCTTAAAATCTGTTTGTTTCCCGAGCATTACAAGTCAGACCTGACACAGGTCCAAAGGGGAAAGATTGTTGGTGTGCACCTGGTAAGGCTGTTTGTGGCTGTGCACTGTGGTCTACCTTTTCCTTGACCACATTTCGATATGCAAAGAGCTGCAAACAGAAGTAGCTGTGGTCAAAAGTTTAACATGAGGGATTGAAGAGCACTCTGTCAAACTGTAACCAAAAGGGACAAAACTCCAACTGTTCAAATTTTATACTGTTGCCTTAAAGGGGTTGTATCATTTCATTGAATGGTCTTCAGAATAAGGGGACAGTGAAAACAAGCAACTTTGCAATTGGATGTCATTTGCAAAGCTGTCTTATTTTCACTGTCTCCCTTATCTTCGTTTTCTGTAAAACACTGTTCCCCAGTGCCAGTCGGATCCCTACTCCTTGCATTTCATTGGCTGACGGCTCTACTAATTTACATTCTGTTCGGCCCCTAGTCTTATTCACAAGAGAGCGCGTTCCTGCCTCTCTCACTCAGAATAAGGGGCGGCAACAATTTCACTCTATACAGCCACCAGCTCCTCTGACACTGAAGCTGCTTCTACAATCAGAAAACAGCAGAGTTGTGCCTCGGTGCCTAAAGCTCCTGCGTGTAAGGGGCCGGCAACAATTTCACTCTATACAGCTAGCAGCTCCTCATTGACACTGAAGCTGCTTCTACAGAATCAGAAAACAGCAGAATTGTGCCTCGGTGCCTTGTGTAAACATAGAAGGGAGATGGATCTGTGCTCTGGAGGAGTTCATAGAAGACTGGATTCAACTGTAACAAACAAGAGATCAGTGCTCTGAGTTCATAGAAGGCTATCTAGACTGAATGCAGGCCTGTGGTATGTAAAGAGCTCCTACAAAATAAGACTGCAAAAGGAGAGGAACGACACAGTGACATGTTGAGGAGGGTTGAACACACTGACTTGGGAGCAGTCATGAACAGTGAAGGGGGAGGATGATGTCATCCCCCTTCAGTTAAGAAACACCCAGCTGGGAGGGGAAGAAACGCCTCTGGATTTCAGGAACTGAGAGAATCAACTTCAAGAGAACCGCCGAACTGATGAAGCAATACATCCCCTTTAAACTTGCATTCAACTCTGCAGTACCATATTTTTTGGATTATAAGACGCACCGGACTATAAGACGCACATAGGTTTTAAGCAAAAAAGTCCAGGTTGAAGTGTAGTTTTTATTGGTACCATTTTAGAATAGATGCGACTTTTTTATCACTTTTTATTCCAATCTTTTGGGCATATGAAATGACCGAAAAAACACAATTTTGGTCATTTGGACATAAGAGAACAATGATGTCATTACACTGACATCATATATTGAGAATAGGATCCTGCACCACGTGATGTAGCAGAGCTGAGTTTGTTAGTTGTATGTTACCTGTCCCTTTACATAGAACTGCAATGTTCAGTAACAAGCTCGGCTATACAACATTCTGGGTCAGGGTGATGCCAGTCTAGTACCAGAGCTGGGGGTGGTATAAGAGACTAATGACATCACACATTGGGAATAGGATCCTGCAACACGTGATGTAGCAAAGTTGAGTTTGTTAATTGTATATTACCTGTCTCTTTACATATGACTGCAATATTCAGTAACAAGCTTAGCTATACAGCATTCTGGGTCAGAGTGGTGCCAGTATAGTGCCAAAGCCACAACATGTCCCAGTGAATGGAGGCTATCAGCCCTACTTCCATAGCTGGCTGTGCCCAGGGCAGGAGTGGGCACAGGTAAGCATATTATATTATAAAAAGTGCCTGGCCCCGGGCACAAACACCCAGTATGCAGCATTGGCCGAGTAGTGCCCTCCACGAGCTGTGGTACCGAGCATACGCTGGTAATGACACCAGTAGTCTCTCCTCACAGCTGTTGTCCCCACCTCCCTGCAGCCAGAACTGGTCGTACAGGCTTCCTAGCAGGAATTGTTTTGAATGCCAGTTTCATAGCCCCCTCCTTCAGGTGGTGCACCCCCTCCCTTCAGCAGCGTCCATTACCTGTCACGAAGAGGGCGGCTGAGCTGGCACGCACTTGTCAGGCAACGGGCTCACAAACTGCAGGGCAAAGTGCGGCGAGTACTGCTTCTCTCCTCTCACGGGCTCCACTCACGGCCGTGCTCGGTACAGCCGGCGGCCTCGCTTAGTATATTCGGTCTATAAAACGCACCCCTGTTTTCCCCCAAAATTTTGGGGGAAAAAAGTGTGTCTTATAGTCCGAAAAATACGGTAATTTCAGGGGCCGTAATTTTGTGCCTTATGGCTACAATTCAACAAAGTGCTCTTCTGTCCCTCGCGTCAAGGTTTCACTTTCAAACACTGATACTTCTGCCTGCAGATGTTTTTGATGGTCTTTGCATACTGACATGTGATCAAGGAAATAATAGCCCCAGCACCCAGCAACTCGGGTCAACGACAACACCAGCACCCACCACCAATCATTCCCCTCTGGACCCGAGTAAGGTCTAACATCATGTTCAGACAAAAAAAAACAAAAAAAAAACCACCGATTTTTAAAACAGCGAATGTAATAAAACAGTGATAAAGAAAATAGGGGGTGTTACTGGTGATGACAGGTTTATCAGGAGTTGAACTTTACTATGTAAAAATAGAGAGGCTTCACTTATTTTGAGCAACCCATGTATTAGAGAAATCTTCGGGTACCTGGCCCTTGAACCATCTCCTTTTTCTTGCCTCTTTTTCAGCAACTCATTTTCCCGTTTTAGCCTTGCCAGTTCCTCTGTCAATTCTGCTATAAGCTCGGGCTCAGTAGAAGATAGCAGTGGAATAGGCGCAGAGGGTGGAGGACCTGCCTGCTGCCGAGGAGCTTCAAAGTGAGAAGGTGGAATGAGTCCGGGGACACCTGAAAAGACAGAAACGTAGGAAGAGGGATCTGGCAAATGCCTTGTATTAGACAGGAGATATTGATCTAGCTACACGTGGAGCACTATTACAATCCCTTTAAAGGGGTTTTACCATGAGGTAAAAACCCCTGCACTGACTGCTCGCAGCGAGCCGGCCATGCATGTGAATGGAGAGGGCGGAACTTGTTGCCGTCGTCCTCAATCACATCTATGGGAGCTTCCAAACAAGTGTGTGTACTCAACTGTGTTCGGAAGCTCCCATAAAAGTGAATGAGAAGGACAGCCGAAAGTGCCAGCCTCCTCATTCACATACATGGCTAGCTTGCTGTGAGCAGCCAGAGCAGGGGTTTTTATCTCAGGTCTGCTCCTCACAGCTTGATGGATCACTATGTTGACAACTCTGTGAAACTTCCTGCTTCTGAGTGGGGAGAGTGTACTATGCAGGGGTGAGCTCTATGCTGTCATCTTCATGCTGGGCGTAATTACAATAGCAACAGCTTAATATGGATGCCTGTGCACTACAGAAGAGGAGGCTGGAAGCAAAAGGCTAACCCTATCAAAAATATGTCCTCTGTTAGAAATTGGCCCGAAGCTATCACAGTCCCAGTGGGCGAACATGGGATTAGACATTACCAGGGCTCAGGAACACATCACCTATTTGGGTATCAAGGTGGGTCGGACTCCAGACTCGATGTATAAGTTAAATATTCCCCCTCTTATAAATAAAATCTCCCAGGACCTGAAGCGTTGGACCTCACTGCCACTGTCACTGGCCGGTAGATGTCACGCCATAAAGATGGTCTGCTTCCCACAGCTGCTATACCCCCTACAGACCCTCCCATTCCTGCTCAAACATACAGACATCAACCACATTAACTCATGCTTCTCCAGATTTATATGGGCAGGGAAAAAACCCCGTATTGCACTACATAAACTGATCCTGCCAGTTAGTGCAGGGGGGCTGAATCTCCCAGATGTTAGGGGTTATAACCTGGCCTGTCTGACTCGCCACATGCTAGACTGGATTGGGGGTCACTCCCGCTTCTCGAATTGGGAATTAGAAAGAGAGTTAATGCGCCCTTGGCACCCACAGGCCTTGCTCCATACCAGGTATCCTAAGCTGCCTTCTCTGATTAAGTTGTCTCCATTGTTCCGAGACACAATAATGGCCTGGAAGGAGCTGAGGAAACGCTTAGGCCTTTCCTTCGCTCTCTCCAAGGACATGCCTATTTGGGACCACCCCGAGTTTCCGCTGGGTCAGAGCAATCCGATGTTTAGGAAGTGGAGGGAGGTGGGTCTGGCTAGCGCGGGACAGCTAATGCAAGTGAGTTCTCGGAGATGGCTAAAGCCCTCGGAGATGCTTGAGAGGTTCTCCTTACCCAAATCACAGCTTTTAGCTGCCTATCAGCTCTTCCATTTCTGTAATGGGAGACTAAGAGATGTCTCCAAGGAGACCATCCCTAACGATTTTGACACTTTTGTCACCACTCACAGGGAGACATATTGTCTGTCGAGGCTCTATGCTGATATGAGGGGGTGGTGTAGGAAACGAGTAGCCTCTCAGGCATTCCACTACTGGAGCCGCCGATTGGGGTAACGCCCAGATCCCAGATATGATCCCGAAGGGTGTGGTGACCGTACGGAAACACATCATCTGCGAGACCTGGCGGGAAACTTACTTCAAAATAATACACAACGCCATCTACGCCTTCAACCTCCCCCCCTCTCAGAACTTCCCCGATAGATTGCAGCACTGCCCTAAATGCGGCACACATAAAACGGACCTATGGCACGGTCTGTGGGAATGCAGCTATACACAATCCTATTGGGACACTGTCCTTCAGTATATTCAGCTTCACTTCGGGGTCACCCTAGAGAAACACTATGAACTCCTGATCTTCCACTGCCCCAGGCCTCCGGACGCGGATGGGGGAGAGGGCTCTGAGGAGTCAGCTCACTCCACCGGTAGCCCGGGAATAGTTCACATTGCCCTTCTGGCAGCAAAACGAAGCCTCTTACAGTTATGGCTGAAGCCCACTCTCCCATCAATCTCCGGGGTCATAAAGCAGCTGGAGGATTATCTTATAGCGGACAGACTGGAGACAGAGAGGCGTAAGGAGATCCGAACCCCAGGGTTCTTCAGACGTTGGAGAACCTTCATAGAATCGCATTATTCTGACAGAGAGATAGAAGCCCTTATGCAGAGGTTCAAGTATACTGATTGGTACTGTAGGGAAGGAATTGGGGGCACGCTGGGGAGACTTCAGGTCTGAGGAGCTTTGGACTTGAGTATGAGGTTCCATTAAAGACCATACGGGCGCATGAGACGAAGATAGGACGCAGTTGCACTTTAGTAGTGTTGATAATCTGTTTACTTTAATTTCTTTTATACCCTTGTAAATTTATGTTTTCTCTGTATGTATCATCTTCATATTCCAGGCACAGGCCCGGAGATTATGCAAATGTGTGATATGACCATTAATACATGTCAGATATTTGTGTTTTTTTTTTAAATGTTTTAAAATGCAATAAAATTTGTTTAAAAAAAAAAAAAAAAAAAAAAAAAATATGTCCTCAGTGTGTTATGTCTGCTGTATATACGGTACATCAAGAGACTCAGATCAATCCTGTACAAGCAGCTATGTCCTCAGCTTCCCTTGCACAGTTGGTATCTCTCACAGAAGGAGTCTTACCAGACTGTGATCTCTGCCTGAAAAAGTGAAAGAAAACCTTTTTTCCTCGTAAGGGGAAGTTTACACGACGTATTGCGGCATGCACAGGTATCCGCTGCAAAACACGTTTGCTGTGCTGTTGAAATTATGCATTTGCAAACGTGTAATTTCAATGCGATTATGACACGCAATGGCCCGAGGCAGATATCCGCCTCCTATACTTAAATATTTGACAGTGTGTACACGTCTGAAAGAATTGACGTTTAAATTTTTCTCAGGGACACAGAAAAATACAAGAGTAAAATATGCGTCGTCTCATTTAAGAGAATCCAGAATCCATATTGCTAATGTGGCCTCTGGTGGAAATAAGTTTGATTTTCCCGTCCTAACACATAACTGATACTAAGGCCAAAGACGCTCATCAGTCTTCTGGTTGTTACCTGGTGCCCTTGGTGTCAAAAACACAGACAGAGGATTTAGGGATTTCTTCTCCATTGCTCCTCAGGACACTGTAAGACATAAGAATACTAATGCTACCCTCAGTACACATAGGCTCTGTTCTCATCCACACCCCGGCAGACATTTATAAGGGTATGTTCACACGGCTGATTTCAACGCTGTTTTTGGAGTAGTTGCTTGCCAAAAACAGCGTTAAAAAGCCTCCAAAATGCCTTCAGTTCATTTTCATTGATTCCTATGTAAAACAGTGTTGTGGTTCACCCACTTTGGGGTTTTTACATGCGTTTTAGGCGCTTATTTGGACGCTGTTTTGTCACAGTAAATGCCAATGGCTTAAAACATAAGTTTTAATCACTTATACTAACATCCATAAAGATTCTATCCACCTAATACAATCCACTCCAGCTGACCGCTCTCCGGTTAGAATACATACTGTATATAGCTGCACCAGATTCCAGTACTCAATGATACGTGGCAGTGTAAAAAGGAGTCACTTCCTTGATGCAGAAATATTCATGTATCTTCTCTCCATTGGTATCAAGGTGTCCTCCGGTTTGCTCGCAGGTAGACACTGAGAGTAAAGAGTAATTGGCAATGACTACTGCCCCTATAATATCCTACTCTTAACCTGTTACCATGAGGTGGAGTAATCACCCCAAAAAGGGGGCCCCGCCACCTGAGGACTCGCCCTAATGCACCCTACAAAGCTCTAGATACAACAGAGAAAGACTGGATTAACAGGACAAAAATCCTAAACTTTCACTTAGTAGCACCCATACGGCAGTAACACAGAGTAACACAGTACAGCATAGCGCCTGCGGCACTTTGTAATGTGCCTGACTTCAGGGAGACGGGACACACTAGAACAGTACGAAGCTATACATTTAGTTTGGCAATTCTAGGCGCATTACTGCTGGAACAGGTAAACCACTTTCAATGTGGTTTACCCGAGCCAGAAATGTTGTCTTAGTGCTAGAGTGTGCCTGATTTATGATCCACAGTAGAATGGGTTCATAGATCAGGCGCCTTCTATACTAATATTATGCGCATAAAAAAATGGCGTTTAAATGGCAAAAATCATGCATGCCGCCCTTAGTGTCTGATCCCGACGCGTTTCTCCCCCTCGTTTAGATAGAATGGAGAGAATTCATCAGGGGATTGATAGACAAAGCACATCCACACACAGGGAATGATATTGGAAGCGATAGGATAACCTTCCACTACCTGATATTCAGGTGCCGGTCAAGATGTACCAGGGCGACCTATCGTGGCCGCTGATGAACCTATAGATTTTAGTATAAGTGATTAAAAGTTATGTTTTAAGCCATTGGTGTTCTCTGTGATAGTACTATTTGGCCTTGGTCATTTTGTGGATACAGTGATTTTGTTGCATTGAAAAAGAAATCTCATATCAATTTTTGAAGTATTCTGAATGCTGAAAATCCCCATAGGAATCAATGAAGACGCAGTTTTAGACACTTTTTTGCCCTGGCTATTAATTTGTATGGGTGTTTCAGAAAGAAAACAGTGTTGGAGAACCTCGTTTGAAACCTCGTCCAGGATTTTATCAGGTTTCGGACGTGGTTTTCCCAACACTGTTTTATTTCTGAAACACCCATACAAATAAAGAGCCGAGGCAGAAACCGCACCAAAACCGAGATGAGGTTTTGAAGCTCTCCATTGATTCCTATGAGGTTACTATGGACTCTGATTGTTTTTTATGGGCTGATTGGTTGCTATGAGCTCTTATTGGTTACTATGGACTCTGATCAGTTGCTATGGGCTCTGATTGGTTGCTAGGAGCTCTCATTGGTTGCTATGGGCTCTGATCGGTTGCTATGAGCTCTGATCGGTTGCTATGGGCTCTCATTGGCTGCTATGGGCAACAAAGACAGTCTTACCGTTTGACAGTATTCATGCAATATTATAGCATTGTGACACAATTGTTCTACCTTCGGAGAGGCCGCTCCACCACAAAGTCGCAATTTATTCCCCGTATACAGATTTCTAGTGCAAAATTGCATCACAAGACGAAGCAGGAGGAAAGTCTCATATGGTAGAAGTACAGATCTATAACCTGGAAAGAAAAACTCATTATTAGTATCCAGAGTTCCATAATTTACTTATTAAGTCCACCATACCGTAACCACACATGCTTCCCACCACAGAAACGTCTCACCTTCCCATGCACCCTGCACTCCCAGCATACAGTCCCCACTCGCCCTGTCTCAGCTGTTACACATCAGACAGACGGGCGGGCTGACCCGGGAAACACAACTGAAACAGCCGCCATGATTTTTCTCCTCCCCATAGCAACCAAAACCTCTCAGCCCTAGCAACGTCAAGCCATTGTCAACCAGTGTTGATACCAATAAAGTTTATTCAAGAGAACGTGTCAGCAGAAGCAGAGCTGCCATTAAAAGTGGGCGTGGTTACGATGCCTCAACCAATCACCACTTGGCTGAGACGAAAGGCGCTTATTGGAGCTTCGTGTCAAAGGTGTGGCTGAAATCAACCAATCACTGACGAGGGGGCGCGGTTTCTCGCCCGGAACAAGATACAGTAGACATGGGGTGGGCGTGTCTGCAGTCAGTGGGCGTGTCGCACGCTGGGAAAACGCGCCAAATTTCAAAGGCGCGCTTCCTTCCTCTGGCTTTCCCGCCGTTGTCCCGGCGCTAGTGAGTGGAGGCGGCGGCGCTGGTTTCCGTGAGCTCTGTGACGTCACTGTCGGGCCTCTCCTCCTTCCACCCTGTAGGGTACAATCTACGGAGCTGGATTCCTGGGGAGGGGAATAGTTTCCTAATTTTGGGGGTATAGGGAGCTTAGATAAGCTGACGTCAGCAGACTGGAAGCCACGCCCATTCTGTATTTTGGGGTTCTCCTAGGTTGCAGAATAGGATGCGGTTTTGAGGGGAAGTCTTTGACCTTTGTGACTTGGGGACCCCTAAGGCTTTCAGTTGCTGGGGCCCTTTTAGTTGGTTATGATCTTGGGGTGTAAGGTGAAAGGTCATCGCTATAGAAGTTTGTAGTCGTCCCCAAACTAGTCATAGAGTAGCCGCCATGGTAGGCTCTGACCTGTCCCTGTCTCAGGTGCAGCCTTGTTTCCAGCTGCTTCGGATGGGCTCCGACCTTGGCGCCGTCCCCGCTTCGGCTTCGCCCAACGCCCCTTCCCAGGACCTGTACACCTTCCTGCCGGACGCCTCGCGCTGCGTCTATCGCCTGGGAGCGAGGCCGGACGTGTGCGACGTTCCTCTTCCTGGAAAACCTCAGGTCCACGCGGAAATCCACGCCGACCGGGAACTCAGCGGAGATTGGCGGGTGACCCTGGAGAGCTGCTGCGACGGCGGTGACTATCTGAATGTCTGTTTGTCCGTCTGGTTCACGTAAGAGGCGAGGTAGCTGTGAGGTGATCTTGAAAAAAGGGGTCCTGACCTAGACCGTGGTGCAGTCCCCAGGGCCTGTAAGCCCAGCAGCGGCTCCTTTGGGCGACATTTGCTCTGTTTCGTGTTGGTATACTGTATACGTGGGTGTCCGTTGCCGAAAACGTATACCGAGGGCAGAAATTGTCCAAAAGAGATGGCGATGCGTGGCCTAACCTGTACCGGCGACATACCCCGAAACATGATGTGAATAGAGCCCAGTTACCATACGTTTCAGTGTATTCAATCCTCAGGTGTGAACAAGGCCCTACAAGAAGAGGAAGATGCAAAGCCCTTAGGATCAATGCGCACGGAACAGATTTGCTGCAGATTTTTTTGCCGAGTTTTCTGCACTGACTTAAACAGGAAACGGCATAATCTGCAGGAAACTTTTATCTGTGGATTTTAGTGCGGATTATGTTTTCTGTCATTGAGGTCAGTGTAGAAAAATCTGCAACAAAACCTGAAAACCTTTAGGATCAATGCGCACAGGACAGATTGGCTGCAGGTTTTTCTACATTGACTTCAACAGGAGAAGGCATAATCTGCAGGAAAGGTTTACCTCTGGATTTTAGTGCAGATTTTGTCTTCTGCCATTAAGGTCAGTGTAGAGAAAAATGCAACAAAACCTGAAAAACCTCAGGCTATGTACACACAGGTTAATTTCGGCCGAAATTACGGTAATCCATAGTTCACATAGAGAACTATGGATTATGCCTCCTCTCGCCGCTTGGACAATACGATCTTATTGTACGCGCGGGGAGATAAGTGACATGTCAATTACTTGTGGCGAATATGCGCCGCGAGTAATACATGTTTATGGGGCCGGCAGCCCGCTAGCCCTATAGACCTGTATTACTCGTGGCACGTATTCACCGCAAGTAATTGACATGTCACTTATCTCCCCGCGCCACTCCGAAGGCACCCGGCGTAACTGCGGCCGTACTGTACGCGCCGCAATTACGCCGTGTGAACATAGCCTTAGAATCGATGCACAAAGGACAGATTTGCTGCAGGTTTTTCTACATGGACTTTAAAAGGGTTGTCTCACTACAATGATTAACTCTTAACACGTAGGGAGCAGTAAATGAAGATTTTTTTCCCCAAAATATATTGCTTTATTTTTCTTTTTTTGAGGAGATCAAAGTGATTTTATCAGCTCTGAGTGCATTTGGGTTTCTCTAGGTTACCAACCAGCTCTCCCCTGCTGTTAGTCTTATCTGATGGCAGGGGTGACCTTATCGCACAGGTCACACAAAGAACTGCCGGCAGTTTGAGAGCTTAAGTGTTAGCTGATTTTGGGGTCTGTTCTCACGGCGTCTTGCGGTGCGTACCTGTGCGTGTCACAAGATGCTGTGTGTTTAGGAGAACACACTAATTGGCACATTCACCTAAAGTGTGTGGGGGGGGGGGGGATTCACTTTCGTTATCCCTGCCATGACATGTCGCTTCTTTCTGCCGGTGTTCATTACACGACAGTGAGTATGAGAAGGGGAACATCTCTCCATAAGGAGAGATGTTCCCCTTCTCATACCCACTCATTGCCTCCCACCAGTCAAGCCAATATCGCTCTGCTCTACACTGATGAGGGGCAAAACCCGAAACGCTATGTTAGATGAGCAATATTGGCTTGACAATTATTCCCTTTTGCTTCTCAAAGATTCAGTGAATCAGAAGTAAATTGAGGATTTGTTACAACCTATAGAGGGCGCAGTGAGCTTTCCAGCTGCTTTCCCATAATGCCTTGTCATTACACGACAGGGAAGATGGCAGGTAATCATAGCTCTCCATGAGAGCTATGATTACCATAATTACAGGACCTATTTCAGGGTGCATTGCAGCTCCCTGAAAGATGCCATGTGAACATAGCCTAAGGGTATGTTCACACAGCGTACTTTCGGCGCGCATTTCGCTGCGTATTTGCGCTCTAATACGCGGTGAGATGCGCGCCGATATTACGGTAATCCATAGTTCTCATAGAGAACTATGGATTACGCCTCCTCTCCCCGCTCGTACAGTATGATCGTATTGTACGCGTGGGGAGGTAAGTGACGTGTCAATTACTTGCGATGAATACGCGCCGCGAGTAATGAATGTCAATGGGACCGGCGGGTTGCTGTCCCCTCTCCCCCGCGCCGCGGGAGTATGCGTTTATCGGCGCAAGCTTCCGAAAGACACGATATACTGTACGCACCACAGTACATCGTGTGAACATAAGGGAATGTTCACATGCTGTATTGCAGCGCGTACAGTACGCACCGCAATACATTGTGTGTTTCAGGAGCTTGCGCTGATATGTGCATGAATCTAAAACTGCTTTTGGCTCTGTGAATCAGCGTGGTGGGACAGCCCCTTTAAGGGTATGTTCACACGACTTATTTGCAGGGTGTACTTCTGCGCATAATTGTGCCAAAGTATGCTCCATAAATACGGTTAAGAATTACAGCATTTATTGAGTGCCTGAAAGAAGTGGCGGGTCATTTTTTTTTGGGGCATACTTTATGCACCAAGACATACGATCGTAAAATCGCCGTTGTCTGAACAACAGTGATTTTCCACAGCACTCAGTGAGTGCTGAACTTAAAGGGGTTTTGCCACGACGTGCCTTATCTGCTAAGAAGCAGATGTAAACAAGCCACGGAGCTGGGGGAGAAAAAGAAAACAGCCAGAGCACAGAGCCTGCATAAGGGATCGTGTGAAATGTTCACTCAAATAATCACACTACAACTAGTGGATTCTGTGTACAAATGACACCTTTTCTCCACAGCAGCTTGAAAGCTTCATGTTCTCTGTCATCAGATAAAGCAGGGATCTACTCAGATAATCACTCTACAACTAGTGAATTCTGTATACAAAAAACAACGTATTTCTACCCGGTGCCTTAAAAGCTTCTGCAGCTCAGTCTCATCAGACAAGAAGCTTTCTCTGCGCAAGCCTGGCCAGCAGCTCTTGTCAGGTTGTATCTAATAGACTCTTTGAAGTAACTAAGGGCAGGTAAGGCAGCCTGTAGCTCTCTCAGACTGCAATTTTTGTAATCGCGTATATTTAGAAAAGTGATTTAAATACCCATTTTGGAGGATCCCACGTCAACATTACATCGTGGCAAAACCCCTTTAAGTGATTTTACCGTACTTGCGGGACCTTGGGGTGCGTCCACACGGCAGTATGCAAATGTTTTTCGGACCGCCGGCAGTTTCAAAAACCATCCGGCAGAAAATCCGTTCAGTGGGGACTGCTGAATGGATTTACTATTAGTCTATGGGGGTGGGCGTTGCTTGTCGGTTTACAGACGGCTTTCAAATAAGAAAACAGTCTTCAAGGGTAAGTTCACGCTGCATAATTGCGGGGCGTACTGTAATTACCGCAATTACGCCCGGTGTTTGCGCGATGTGGGAGGGGGGGTGGCCCATAGACGTGCATTGCTCGCGGCGCTAAAGTGCTGTGAATAAATGACATGTCACTTATCTTCCTGCGTGTACAATACAATTGTATTGTACGAGCGGGGAGAGGAGGCGTAATCCATAGTTCTTTATGAGAACTGTGGCTTACCGTAATGATTGGGGCGCATTTTGCTCGTATTAGAGCACAGTACACCGTGAAATAAGAGGCCAAATGCGCCCCGAAATAAGCCATGTGAACATAGCCTTAAACCGACCGAAAATCCTGCCGTGGGGACAAGCCCTTAGGATCAATGCACACAGGACAGATGTGCTGCAGATTTTTCTACATTTACTTCAACGGGAGAAAGCCGGAAGGATTTATCTGCGGATTTTGTCTTCCGCCATTGAGGGCAATTTAGAAAAATCTGCAGCAAATCCATGTTGTGCGCGTAAAATCCACTAAAGTGGGTCCCAGTGTCCTTCAGTGACAGTTTTACGTCTCTGGATTTTAAGGGCGTGTTCACACAGGGCAGTTCTGTTGTGGATTTCATCACAAATTAGTTGCAGATTTTTCTACGTTGATATTTGTGAGAAGGCAAACGCCACCAAAAAAGTTTATGTGCAGATTTTGCCTTCTGCCCAGGAAGGCAACATAGAAAAATCTGTTAAAAAAAAAATAAAATCCACTGCAGATCTACACTGTGAGATCGTACCAAGGGGCTGGATTCACACAGCAGTATTTTTGCATCACTATTTGGAAGCCAAACCGAGAAGTGGATTCAAAACCTGCAAGAGATACAAATCTGTCCATTCTACCTTTTCTCTATATAGGTTCAGCTTACAAATATATGCGGACCAACATCCTGCCGTGTGGGCCCTGTCTTAGGTGATCGCACACAGGATGGATTCGCTGTGGAAATTTTCTGCAGAAAATCCAAAGTTTCATGAAACTGATTTTTCCTTCCCATGTGCATTAACCTTGCATTTAAACCTCATCTGTCACTTCTTGGGGTATGTTCACACGACGTAATTGCACTTCAATACGCCTGAAATGTACACCGCAATTCCGGTAATACATAACTCTCAGGGTATGTTCACACGGGGTAATTTCGGCATGTATTTCGCCGCGTATTTGCACTCTAATACGAACGAGATGCGCGCCGAAATTACGGTAATACGTTTCTCATAGAGAACTATGGATTATGCCTCCTCTCCCCACTCGTACAATGCGATCGTATTGTACACACAGGGAGATAAGTGACATGTCTATTTGTGGCGAATACGCGCCGTGAGTAATGAATGTCAATGGGGCCGGCGTGCTGCCGGCTCCCCCGCGCCACGGGAGTACGCGCGTATCAGCGCAAGCTCCCGAAAAAAAACACGATGTACTGTACGCGCCACAGTGCATCGTGTGAACATACCCTCAGAGAGCTATGAATTATTCTTGTCTTCCCCGACATGTATTGACTGCCGGGGGAAAGAAGGGACCTGTCCCTACTTCCCGTCGTTTACATGCCAGGGATGATAGAAGTCTTTGGGGCCGGCCCCTCCCTTCTCTTTAGAAAGTACGTGCTGGCCTTTTAGCAGACTTGGCTAGGAATAGCTGAGCTGAAATGTCAGTCATTAGGCTGTGAGCAGTCCTACAGGAAGTAGGAACCTGAAGCTGTAAATCCGCCCACAGCCTGAACAGGAAGTGGGGGCCTTGTGCTGTAGATCCGCCCACAGCCTGAACAGGAAGTGGGGGGCCTTGTGCTGTAGATCCGCCCTCAGCCTGAACAGGAAGTGGGGGGGCCTTGTGCTGTAGATCTGCCCACAGCCTGAACAGGAAGTGGGGGCTTTGTGCTGTAGATCCGCCCTCAGCCTGAACAGGAAGTGGGGGGCCTTGTGCTGTAGATCCGCCCTCAGCCTGAACAGGAAGTGGGGGGCCTTGTGCGTAAGATCCCGCCCACAGCCTGAACAGGAAGTGGGGGGGCCTTGTGCTGTAGATCCGCCCACAGCCTGAACAGGAAGTGGGGGGCCTTGTGCCGTAGATCCCGCCCACAGCCTGAACAGGGTACAGTGGGGGGGCCTTGTGCTGTAGATCCGCCCACAGCCTGAACAGGAAGTGGGGGGCCTTGTGCCGTAGATCCGCCCACAGCCTGAACAGGAAGTGGGGGGGCCTTGTGCCGTAGATCCCGCCCACAGCCTGAACAGGAAGTGGGGGGGCCTTGTGCCGTAGATCCCGCCCACAGCCTGAACAGGAAGTGGGGGGGCCTTGTGCCGTAGATCCCGCCCACAGCCTGAACAGGAAGTGGGGGGCCTGGGCCGTAGATCCCGCCCACAGCCCGAACAGGAAGCTTGGGCGGGGGGGCCTTGTGCCGTAGATCCCGCCCACAGCCTGAACAGGAAGTGGGGGGGCCTTGTGCCGTAGATCCCGCCCACAGCCTGAACAGGAAGTGGGGGGGGCCTTGTGCCGTAGATCCCGCCCACAGCCTGAACAGGAAGTGGGGGGCCTTGTGCCGTAGATCCCGCCCACAGCCTGAACAGGAAGTGGGGGGCCTTGTGCCGTAGATCCCGCCCACAGCCTGAACAGGAAGTGGGGGGCCTTGTGCCGTAGATCCCGCCCACGCTCCTGAACAGGAAGTGGGGGGGCCTTGTGCGTAGACCCGCCCACAGCCTGAACAGGAAGTGGGGGGCCTTGTGCCGTAGATCCCGCCCACAGCTGAACAGGAAGTGGGGGGCCTTGTGCCGTTAGATCCCGCCCACAGCCTGAACAGGAAGTGGGGGGGCCTTGTGCCGTAGATCCCGCCCACAGCCTGAACAGGAAGTGGGGGGGCCTTGTGCCGTAGATCCCGCCCACAGCCTGAACAGGAAGTGGGGGGGCCTTGTGCCGTAGATCCCGCCCACAGCCTGGACAGGAAGTGGGGGGCCTTGTGCCGTAGATCCCCCACCCCACCCATAGCCTGAACAGGAAGTGGGAGCCTGAAACTGGCTGTTTGACAAAGCCTGCTCTTCACAGCCAAATTAGGGGGGAGGAACCCCCTTCAAATAACTTGTTGCACTGCTATTGACAAACCCTCACGCTGAAGGTTTTCCTTTGGGGGAAAGGAGTACTGGCTCATCCATTCACGGGTCTGACCATCTGGTTTACCATCGCCAGTACGGAGGCTCAGATGTCCGCTCATGACTGTGATCAGAGTTGGTCTATTAGGTGCATGGGCTGGGCTTGCATTTGATGGAGAGAAGGGAGCAATCAAGCAGTGACCAAATCGTTGGTAAAAGAGTAATTTCTATGAATGTTATGTGCCTGAAGGTTGTGACGGACTGATAAAGCTGCAGAGCTTTCACGTTTCTATTACTAAAATTTTTCCATGTGCCCACATTTTTGAAGTGACCCCAATTCTCAGTAACCATCTTTGGGGTCTGCATATATGTATGTCCATTTTCCTTCATTTGCCTTCTATTGAAGATTTCCTTTTTCCTCTTATTCATCTGTACTTTGTATATTTACCCATTGCTTTTGTTTTCCTCCCAGGCACTTACATTAATGAGGTTCAGCTTCAGCGTGGTCAGAGAGCAGAGTTGTCCGATGGAGACCTCATTCACTTCCAAGAGGGGCCTCCATCACCATCTTCTCCTTCTACATCCCCCGATACATACTTCCTTTTCCAGCGGGTTCGCGTGCGTCCTTTGGACTTCTGTGCCATCACATCACCGCGTGCCCGGACCACGTTCTCTGGCTTCACTCCCGTACTAGGAACCAGAAGATTAGGAGGGGAACGTGGAGCATCTCCGCACTACACGACTGGAGCCACAGTCATCCTCAACTCCATTGGTAGCATCAGCAAGATGAAGCGAGAGAGGATGCACAGTGGTGGACTCATGGGAGGGACGGTGGAGCTGGCTAAGCCGCCCACTCCTGACCTACCGCTGCCATCTCGTACCGGTCTGGAGAGGAGGAGCAGCCGCAGGAAAGCGCAGCACAAGGTTCTCTGTGAACTGGAGGAAGATGAAGAGGACAGACAGGTGGAAGAAGGAAATGGAAAGAGGAAAAGAAAAAGAGGAAGGCGGAAGGAAGACGAAAAGAGGGCTGCACAGCAGCTGGAATTGGGAAGGTTAGTGTAGAGATGTTTGCACAATTACATTTTTTTTTCTTTGGGAGGGGGGGGGGGGGGCAAATGTCAGACCTAACAGAGTTCGAGAGGGTAATGATTGCTGGTGCCCGCCTAGTAGGGGCATCTCTGACCTGAGTTAAAGGGAACCTGTCACATAGGTTATGCCCCCCTTGCTGAGGACAGCACAAGCTAGTGGCAGGCATGCTGTTTCCAGCGCTGTGTCCCTTATTCTGTAAGATGCGGTGGTTTCAAGGCATTTAATGCTCAAATCTGGCAGTTTGCAGCCTGTTCTGCCAGAGAAGAGTCCAGCTTATTCATGAGCAGGTGTTAGGCTGCCCACTTATGGCTGATTCGGCCTTTTACTTTGAATAGAGGTAGAAACCTGTGAATATGACAGGTGGGTGTGGCTAACACCTGCTCATGAATAATCTGGACTCATCTCTGGCAGAACAGGCTGCAAACTGCCAGAATTGAGCATTACATGCTCATCCATCCATCCATCCATCCTATTTGCGTTAACCCTAAGGCTATGTTCACATGATGTATTGCAGCGCGTACATCGTGTGTTTCGGGAGCTCGCGCTAATACACGCGTACCTACGCGGCCCGCCGGTCCCATTGACATTCATTACTCGCGCCGCATATTCACCGCAAGTAATTGACATGTCGCTTATCTCCCCACGCATACAATACGATCGTATTGTATGCACACGGGGAGGGGGGGGGGGGGTATGTGGGGTACTCCATAGGTTTCTATGAGAATTATGGCTTACCGTAATGTCGGCGCGCATCTCGCCCATATTAGAACGCAAATACGTGGCAAAAAGCACGCCGAAATTACACCGTGTGAACATACCCTAAGAGAGCTAAGTAGCAGTCCTCTTACTTGCCTCTTGACAGCTTGTGAGGTTTTACTTGCTCATTTCACTTGATTCCTTTTGCAGGAAGCCTCGTGGTCGTCCAAGAAAGAACCCGGCTCCACCTTTGGTTGTGTCCCAGACGATCTCCAGTGCAGAACCATGTGCCTGGCGGTCCTGCTGCCTCCCACAGGAAGACACTGTCAGCTGGGTGCAATGCGACCGCTGTGATTCCTGGTACCACGTCGTGTGCATTGGGCGCAGCCTGACCTCCCTGCAAGACACAGACTTCCACTGTGGCTGCACGTGACTGAGCCTATGAATACTTCTCTTCTCCTCTCTTTCCACCTCTTGTCTAACCAAGTATCCATCTTTACCACTTTCCTATCTATAACGAGAGCTGCGGCCCCCCTCGGCTGTAGCAGGTCGCACATTACAAGCTAAGTCTCGCCGGTTTTGTGCATCATTCAAGGCATTAGACTGATGGATCTGTCTACACGGGTTTTAGACATGCACTATAAGGACCTTATTGTACCTTATTCAATTCCCTTCATTATTTAACCCGTTTTCCTGGGCCGAGTCCAGGTCATTCTCTTTTTAGCTACAAACGACTACACTGAACCCATATGAAGCTTCTTCTACTGGACAGATCTGCATCAAAGACTTCTTAAGTTCTTCTTGCTTTGAGCAGGAGATGTTTTAAATATGTTACCACTTGTCAAAAGATTGCTAATGTTATGGGGGTATTCCCACTATGGACTTCAATAGCTTATAGATGGGATATGCCATCAAACTCTGATAGGTGCAGTTCCCTTCTCGGGAACGAGCCCACACCTCTCAGAATGAAGGGCGTTTCCTTATGACTCCATGCTATAGGTATAGTTGAGCAGTGTATTTGGCTGTTCCCAGAACTCCCATGGAACAGAATGGAAAGCCGTGTGGAACTGCTCTTCATTTTGAGCTACCTTTTTGGCCCCGCACCTATCTCTGGAATGCCCCCCGGAATGGTTGGCTCAGAATGAAGTAGGCTTCCACGTGCTCTCCACTCAGTTCTATGGGAGTTCTGGGAACAACCAAATACACCACTTACCTGTACGTATAGAAGAGAATGGAGAGACGTAAGGAAGCGCTCTTCATTCTGAGCTGAGACGTGCGGGGGCGAATTCCTGAGATGGGACCTGCACCTATCAACCTATCAGACTTTGATACCTATTTATATGCCATTAAAGTCTATGGTGGGAGCACCCCTTTATATTAAAGCTGACCATAAGCCGGTTGTGAAAGTGCAATGTTTTGTACAGGTCTGGACACCTGGGGACCTTATGTATAAAAACTGGTTCAGATAAAATATGGGAAGCCCAATCTGTTCATGGGAAAACCGAGTGTTGGTTGTTCTGGGCAACCTTGACACTTTGCCTATACTAGTTTTTATGCACAAGATCCAATATGGCAGCCAGGAGCCATTCTGTCTTGTGTAGGAGCTATCTGGTCCTAGGTGGGTTGAACCTGACTGTTGCTAAGAGCAAGGGGTTCAGGATACCATTGGGCCTTATGTATGAAAACTGTCTAGCACTGACTGTCGTTGTTGCCCATAACAACCAATCAGAGCTCCCCTTTCACTTCTTATACTGCTCTTGAAAATTAAAAGCTGCGCTCTGATTGGCTGCTGTGGGTCCTGATTGCCATGGGCAACAAAGACAGTCCTACTGCTAGACCGTTTTCATACATAAGGCCCAATACGTTATTGGGGGAGAGGGGTGGCTGCACAAATGCTGCCCTCTAGAGCATGCTAAACTAAGGCATATATCCTGTCTATGCGGTAAAGGGAGAACAGAGTCTGGTGTGGACCACATATTTTCATTGATTTATTGTGGTGGCTTTCTTAAAGGGGTTGTCTCACTACATTGATTCATTCTTCAGTCCTGTTGGTCTCATTTTGAATTCAGGGGTGTGTTTACTGGCTTCTAATAGGCTGCAGTAGAAGCCAGGTCTGTAGCTATAGCAACCAGTGCTGGCAGCCTATCAGAGAGATCAAACAGGTCTGCAGCTATAGCAACCAGTGCTGGGACCTATCAGGAGAAATCAAACGGGTTTCTGTACTATATGACCTGAGGAGCTGATGCAGCCCATACAAGAGGGGATATCTAGGAATAGGTAGGAAACTGTTAATGGACACATATTGCAAAGTGACTTGTTTTTGCAAGATCTTTAACATCAAAAGCAAACTGGTAGTGAGACAACCCCTTTAATGCACATGCTAAGGCTGAACACACACATTTGATAGTGTTGGCCAAACGGTCATGCACCCAAAATCTACTGGTCTTGTTCTCACCATACACATGGACTAGGGGGAAGGGGATAAGCCACTGCCAGGCACCTCTTTTACTGAATATTTGTCAGGGACAAGTCGGGACACCTTCATAGACATTGGATTTTCCCCTGCTCCTGCCAGGGAACCCATAAGACATGGAAATCACATTTTTTTCTGAATAACATTTAACACTAAACTAACGGTAGGTGAAAATAAATGATGTGGAGTATAAGAGTCCATTTGGAAGAGCCAAAGGGATTGGATTCCCTGACATCAAAGTCGGACTTCTACAGGTACCCGAGCTTATTGGATGAATGGGCGGACTGGCTCCTGGGATTTGTCTTAAAGCAATGAATAATTTAATTTTTTTTCCCCCAGGTATCTTGGAATACAGGAAATTTGACCTGATAAGTAGTAATATCTAATTTATAGCACCCAGGGCTCTCTGTGCTGAAGACTCAAAGTAAAGGTCCCCTTTGTGGTTTTACCAAAAGTATTAGCAGATTGGTTACAGTGGAGATATCCTCTCGATTTGAGGTGAATAGAAATCCTGCACTGACGAGTTCTATAATATATCCTTATAGGGATCAGAGCTCATACTTGCAGCCACAGGGTTGAGTGGGAAAATTCTGACTGATTGTAGCCACCACTAAGGGTAGGTAGCTGCTTACAGATTCGAGTGCAAGGGGTTGTCCTTCTAGTGGTGGCACCAGGGGCGTAGTTATAGAGGGTGCAGTGATAGCATCGGCTACGGGGCCCTGCATCCTGAGGGGGCCCAAAAGCCCCCAATACACCGGTAATGGAAATGGCACATGGTAATTGGCAGGAGGCACATTTCACTTTTTGCACCAGGGCCCAAGAACTTCAAGTTACGCCGCTCGGTGGCACTGATTTTATTATATCAATTCTAAAATATATTTATAGACATTAGAGCTTAAAGGGGTTGTCTCACTACAAGGATTGCTTTTTATGTTCAAGATCTTGCAAAAACAAGTCACTTTGCAATATATGTCCATTAGCAGTATCCTACCTATTCCTAGATATACCCTCTTGTATAAACTGCATCAGCTCCTCTGGTCGCTATAGTTACAGACCTGTTCAATCTCTCATGATGGGCTGCCAGCACTGGTTGCTATGGCTACACACCTGGCTTCTACTGCAGCTTAGTAGAAGCCAGTAAACAATTCAAAATGAAACCAAGAAAACAGGACGATTCAGTGTAGTGAGACAACCCCTTTAAAGAGGTGTTCCCACAAAGGAACATCAGTGTAGCAGGTCGGTTCATAGCTAGCCACCAGCCGACCGTGTTACAGAATGAGGGCGGCAGTGCTCACGGACGACCCTGCCATTCATTTATATGGGCGTTTATGATTTTACATTTGGAAATCTCATTGAAATGAATGAGGAGGGCGGTCGCAAGCGTCACCCTTCTCATTCTATAACGCAGTTCGTGGCTCGCTGTGAGCCGACCTGTTACACGAATGTTCTTTCATGGGAACACCTCTTAAAGTTCTATCCAGATGGTTTAAAGGGGTTGTCCGCTTACAATATTTAATTTTTTTTCTCTGTTCAGCATACTAGTGGCCATTAAATTATATTAATAAAGTTTTAACCTTCTACCTATACACACATCTGATTGCCTGCAGCTGCCGCTATGGGGAATTTACGAACAGATTTGTGGAGGTTAGGGGTTGGGTAATTCTATGGGGTCTTTCTAGGGATTAGAGCTTAAAATTTTCGCATTCAACCCTACAGCTCAAAGTTTGGCTGCTTATGGCCACCACTAAGCGAGGCTTGCTACTTACAGATTTATTGTGTGCAAGGGGTGATCCTCTTAGTGGTAGCTGCAAGATGTTTAAAAAAAAAAAAAAAAAAGCACCCCGACATCTTACTGGGATATACTGTAAAATTTCTTAACTCTGGGATCTCCTCTGTCACCAAACTGAACCAGCCAATTAAACTATTAGGAACAGCACTGAGTTTTAGTATTTCTGGAGCTGTAAGATTTGGGAACAATTTGCTAATGTTTCCCTTGTAGTTCTCGACAATGTTCTTCTGCACCCTCACCCGTGGCGCTGTGCCAAGGAATATCCTCGAAGAATGGTTAAGAAGACCAGGTTTGAAGAGCTCTGCAGATATTGGGTAGCAGGGTATAATCTCTCCTATGGATGACCCTCCTTTTGTATCATATGCACTTTTATTAGTGGTATTGCGTGTGCGAGTGTTATATAACAGATTTATAGGTCAGGTCACCAATGAACCATATCTCTTCCAGCCTCGAGCATTGAGGTTTCACAGTAGAGTGCTTCTGGGTAGTACACAGCGCAGCTGAAGAATAAGGTATTTGGTGTGGAGCAGAGATTGTACAGATTTATACATTTTGAGCAGTTCAAGCACCCCCCCTCTTCCTTCCCTTGTCTCATTGAAGGGGTTAAATGTTTGTAATTCCCAATCAAATTAATATATGTTCTTATTTTTGATGATTCCCTTCCAATAAATTGCAATAACCGCAAAGCACTATTTACTAAAACCTGCCTGTTTTGTGTATATGTTCTCTGCTTAGGGCATATTCACATGGCGCAATTGCATGGCGTATTTCGGCGCTGCAATACGTCCAAAATGCGCCCTGCAATTATGGTAATTCATAGCTCATACAGAGCTATGAATTAGCTCCATCTTGCCTGACGCATATTGAGCGCTGACCAGTGCGTACTTCTAAAACACCCAGCTTATTGTGGTGCGCACAGTATGTGCTGCAATACGCCCTGTGAACATATACTTACAAGTCATAAATCTAGACACACTTCCTTTAATCCCTTAAAGTGTTATTTCCCATCTAATTACAGCTTTAAAGGGAACCTGTCACATAGGTTGTGCCTCCCTTGCTGAGGACAGCACAAGCTAGTGTCAGACCTGCTGTTTCCAGCGCTGTGCCCCTTATTCTGTAAGATGCAGGAGTTTTAGAGCATTTACCCCTCAAATCTTATTCATGATCAGGTGTTAGCCCCACCCACCAAAGGCTGGCTCCGCCCACTGACAGTTATTCACATGTTTCTACATATTCAAATAATGGTTTACATTAGGTGATCGGGGCTAGCTCCTGATTGGGCCGGGTTTGAAAAAAACTGACACACTGAAGGACTCTTCGAATGACTCTTCTGGCTGAAAACTGCAGATTTTTGCATTAAATACTCTAAAAATCAAGCATCTTACAGAATAAGGGACACAGCGCTGGAAACAGCAGGTTTGACACTAGCTTGTTCTGTCCTCAGCAAGGGGGGCAAAAACTATGTGACAGGTTCTCTTTAAGTCAAAGGTAAGCATAGTGTATGCAACTTTTTGATTCATTATGATTTTCTTTTGTTTAATTTTTGTTATGGAAGGCAGGATGTCCAAAACGTCACAATTCTGGGATTTTCGTATTTAATGGTGTTCACCGTCTGTGATATGTAACATAAACTTTTACAGATGCGGTGACGTCAGTAGTTTTATTTTTTCATAACTACTCTGATGTAAACTGACGAATAGTCTGACGTGACACTTGGTGCCTCTCACCTTCCTTAAACTTGCCTGGAGTTGTACGACATTTATCATCCGGTTCCACAAGGCATTGATTACAATAAAGCAGTCATCAGTGTGTGATGGAGCCAAAGGACGTCCACTTCTTTGCCTTTCGTGACTCTTCCAGTCTCTCTCTATCTCTGATACAACCTGCTGATGACACTTGGTGACAATCTAAGCTCAGTGGCCACTTCTGTCACAGAGCATCCTGCTTGAAGCCTTGCAATGGCGAGGTAATGTTGTTCAATTGTAAAGTGTTGTCTTGGTGTCATGATTTCAAAATGTGAACAGCAGGATGCGGAGGACTGTTTTAAATCTCAATTTAACTTGATCCCTTAAATGTATTGGGCGATTCAGGGATCAAACACCTGTTGTGAATTTTGCCATTAAGCTATGTGTGTAAAGTAGTCAGTGTGCAGCTTGTCTAACCGTATAAGTTTGGTGTGTCCTCAAAATAACTCAACACACAACCGTGTATGTCTAAACCGCTGGCAACAAAAGTGAGTACACCCCTAAGTGACAATGGACAAATTGTGCCCAAAGTGTCAATATATCGTGTGGATGCCGTTATTTTCCAGAACTGCCTTAACTCTCTTGGGCACGGAGTTCACTAGAGCTTCACAGGTTGCATCCACTGGAATCCTCCTCCATGACGAAATCACAAAGCTGGTGGATGTTACAGACCTTGTGCTCCTCCACCTTCCACTTGAGGCCCCACCGATGCTCAATAGGGTTTAGGTCTGGAGACATGCTTGGCCAGTGCAGCACCTTTACCCTCTTTTCTTTAGCAAGGCAGTGGTTGTGTTTGAGGTGTGTTTGGAGTCGTTGTCATGTTGGAATAGTGCTCTGCGGTCCATTTACTGAAGGGAGGGGATCGTGTTCTGCTTTAGTATGTTACGGTACATATTTGCATTCATGGTTCCCTCAATGAACTGTAGCTCCCCACAGCCGGCAGCACTCCTTCAGCTCCAAACCATAACACTCCCACCACCATGCTTGACTGTAGGCAAGGCACACTTGTCTTTGAACTCCACACCTGGTTGCTGCAACACATGCTTGACACCATCTGAACCAAAGAAGTTTATCTTGGTCTCAGTCCATAGGACATGGTCCCAGTTATCTTAGTCGGTTTGTCTTCAGCAAACTGTTTGTGGGCTTTCTTGTGCCTCATCTTTGGAAGAAGTCTCCCTTTTGGGACAACAGCCATACAGACCAGTGCAGTGTGGTCTGAGCACTGACAGGCAGGCTGACCACCCACCCCTTTAACCACTGCAGCAATGCTGGCAGCACTCATCTCTGGATATGATGCTGAACACATGCACTCAACTTCTTTGGTTGACCATGGCGAGGCCTGTTATAAGTGGAACCTGTCTTGTTTAGTCGCTGTATGGTCTTGGCCACCACGCCGCAGCTCAGTTACAGGGTGTTTGCAAGCTTTTCATATCCTGGGCCATCTTTCTGTAGAGCATCAATTTTTTTTTTCCAGATCTTCAGACAGATTTAACACACCTGCTCCACGTTAACACCCAAGACCTTGTAACACTGAGTCACATGACACTGTGGAGGGAAAATGGCAAAGTGGGCACAATCTGTCCATTGTCACTTAGGGGCTACTCGCCTTTGTTGCCAGCGGTTTAGACATAGATGGCTGTGTATTGAGTTATTTTGAGGACACACCAAATTTACACCGTTATACAAGCTGTGCACTGACTACTTTATATTGTATCAGTCATGTTCAATGTTGTCATATAAAAAGATTACATATATATATCTATATAGTGCGTGTGTGTATATAATATATATTCTTATAAAGGGTGGTTGAATTTTTAGTACTTTTCAATTTAAAATTTTTTACACTAACTTTTAGTCCCCCCTACGGGACTTAAGCATAGGCTCATTTAATATATATATTATATATGGCTGGACTTACGTAATGTTGTATACAGGCATTTCATTCATGTTTTATTATATCCTGTCTTTGACAATTGGTCAAAGAGGGGTTGAGCAGGGGCACAACGTACCCTGAGGCTTCTGTTCACATGGCGGGTTGTTAAGCACGGACATGTCCACACCGAGAAAGAGGTAGTTTCTTTGTTGAAATTCCGCGCTGGCCATCCAGGTATAACATAGATTGCCATCCCTCTGAATAGCAGCCATATACAGTTTTTTACATCCCTCTACAGCAGGCACTGCTCTCCCTAAGAAAAATCAGCTGTTTGCTGGAAGCAGGATCCTGGTGCCCACTTTGTTTCTGAAATTCTTTAAATTAATTGTCAACTTTTGCCAACTTTTTTTTGTGTGTGTGTGGGGGGGGGAGGTTTCTAATGAAAATAAGCTCCTTGAAAGGTGTTGACCTGTGCCTGAGATCCCAGCGATCAGCCCAGCGATCAGCTGTGGTAATCCTGGGCACAAGTGTTCCATTCTCCTGCAGTGCCTCTACAGTTGAAAAGGCGTATTACATAATACCAGGAGCCACCTGTAAAGTGCATGTTCTTGCTGTCCACTCCAGACCTTTTTAGATAAATATCTCTGATATGGATAATTGATGGAGGTTCTTAATGAGGGAGTCCAAAAGACATTTTTATTGATAATTGTATGCTACTGCTTAATAAATTTGGCAAATTTTGGATGAAATATGAAGTCTACTCCTGCTGTAGGCAAGCATAATTTTGCAGCACTTTTTGTACAATTTTTGCTAAATCTCCCCTAACTTCTACATCAGTTTCGATGAAAGGACTAATGCTATAAATTTAAAGGGGTTTTGCCATGAGTGGGGAATACATCCGCCACTTGCAGTGCATGCTGGAGAACTGGCCGTGCTTGCGCAGTCGCTCTCCATTCTATCCTATGGGATTCCTAGTACAGCCGAGCGGTGCATCTGGTTCTGATCGGAACTCCCATAGAACAGAAGGGAGAGTACTTTCCAGTCTGCACGGAGAGATTTGGGGGCCTATTCCCGAAATAGTTGGGACCCGCGCCTATCGGACAACGATGGCATATCCTAACGATATGCCGTCATTGTCTATTATGGCAAAACCCCTTTAAGCACAAATCGGGTGTACACTAAAAACTATAAAATTGTTGCAAATAGTTTGATTTCCACCTACACTCCCAAATTTTCTAATAAGGCAATTGAAAATATGTTTTTTGAACTGGACAACATCTGCTTTAAAGGGGTTTTGCCCCTCTTAGGCTATGTCTACACAGCAGTCGTAAAATAGTGCGGAAATCCAACAGTATTTTACCATCGCTATACCGCGTTTTTTTGCTGTGGAGTTCGGTCAGCCCTAATATATGGAACTGTAATAGGACCCGTCTAATACGGTGGATTATAGAGCAAATCCCAAAATAGAATATCCGAGCTGTGTAGACTCTGCTCTCTGAGGCTAGCTCGTAACTCACTCCAAGCTGGTTGTGGAAAGGATTTTAGATGGCAAAACCCCTATAAAGGGAATGTGTCATCAAAAATGATCTATTGTTTAAGTCATGTTCTTATCTTAAATTTATTTTTTAAGAATTTTTTTATTTTTTTTTAAATACTCCATATCACTATCCGAATAAAAAAAACCCTGAAATCTTTCAGTATTCACTTTGGCCACTAGTCCTGATAATAGTCTGACACTTCCTGTTCTGTAGATAGAACCTTTCAGCAGTCACCTTGTTATCAGCACAGACAGGATTACACTAAAAGATACCAATGTCTATAGATAACACAGGATCCACCAATCACAATAGGAGATGTCACAGCTCTCCCTCTCTCCCTCCCTGCACACCGACTTCTTCCCAGGTCACAGAGCATGTCCAGAAAACTCTCCTATAGAAACCAATGGTCTGCTCCTGTTCACAGGCTCCTATGTCCATGAAGCTGCTGTAAAGTATCTCTCTAAATCAGGGGTGTCAAACTGCGGCCCTCCAGCTGTTGGGAAACTACAACTCCCATCATGCCCACTGTTATAGATTATACAAATGCATGATGGGAGTTGTAGTTTCCCAACAGCTGGAGGGCCGCAGTTTGACACCTGTGCTCTAAATGCTGTTAAAAGCAGCTCAGACAAGATGGCTGCCCTCATACAAAAAAAGAAAAAAAATTTACTTCCAGTTCCTGCCCCACCATGTAGAGGCACGCAGTGCAGGAGCTCTGCTACATCGGGGAAAACCCTTTGCTACTACCTGCTTCATATGGACATCGCAATGCACTGTGCGGGAAAAA